>PKMM01026639.1:0-46855 GCA_002933915.1 Eutrema heterophyllum | reverse complement strand
ATATTCTCATCAATAATTTTAAAAGACAATTATATCATTTCCTATTTCAATTATCTTTTCTTATTTGTAATGGTAAAATATGTAATAACTTACAAAACAAAGTTCATTTTCAAAAATGTGTTCTTAAATAATATTATAGAGATGATTGATGAACCACATTTTAAATAGTAAAATCATTATAAAGTAAGGGGTTCTTGGCTATTTAGTCACTTTTTGAAAATTTTATAAAGTTCTTAGCAAACTTAATTGGGAAACTAACATTTTTTGTACTGTACACGGGTTAAATTTCTAGTCGTATCTCTGTACAGTACTGCGCGAATCAACCGTGTACAGTACGCGGACCAATAGGAAGCAGAGGAAAAATCGTCATTTGACACTGAAGAAGACCCAAAAATAAAAATAAATGTGACAAAATTGTAAGAAAAGTTTGAAAAAGTGACTTGGGTGCAATTATCCTATACAATAATGACTTATTTGCACCCGAATCCACTTTTTCAACTTTCCCTTACAATTTTGTAAGTTATGTTTTTTTGTTGTTGTCATTTTACGTCGAAGTGACCATTTTACTCTTTCTCTTACAATTATGTGTATGATACACGGTCGTACACGTCGTACTTAGCAGGGGTAAAATTGTCATGAATAGTTAAATAAGTGCTACTTTCCTAATTAAGCTCAAAAAGTGCTAAAAATGTTTAGAAACTTTAGATAAGTGACTCTACATGCAAAAACCCTTAAAATAATACTTGAAAATATAAAAAAAAACTTCTTAAGGAGTTTGAAAAAAGAATTTTGCTATCTTTTGAAATTTCGATAAATAGAAGATTGCGAACCGTTTTCCGTAGATGGTTTATAATATTTCTTTCAAAGTTTTCACTAGATTTGACCTAAGTGGATAAAATTACCTCAAGATCAAATCTTTAGAGTTACTTCTAATAAAAAAGCCAAACAAAATATGACTATACCCTAAGACTCTTGAGTCTTCAATCTACCAATAGTTTCAATATTTTGTTTTAACAATTGATAATTTTGAAAAGTGTGTTGACACCAAACCGTTCATTTACAATTTACAAATTACAAATGTAAGCGATTATTTAAAAGTGACTCTATATTTATAATAGAATACGAAGTAAATACCAAAAACAAATCGTAATAGGATTTTAGTTGTTGTAGTGAAGCTTAAGAATCGAAAGGTTTTGTATCCCTTATTTCTTTGTCAACGAAGAAACAAAGTACGTAAAAAAAAAAGAGATATTTGCGTCATTGAGAACTTATTTTTACTTTTCTTAGAGTTTTGGCACTTTTTTATCGTTTGGCTGCGACCGTTTTACCTCTCTCCTTACATCTCAGTAGACGGTACACGATTGTACATGCAGTAATGTGCATAAGTGAAATTGTCATGAATAATGAAATAAATGCTACTTTCTTAATTAAGTTTAGAAAGTACAAGAAATTTTATAAAACTTTCAAAAAGTAACTGTAAGTGCAAAAGAACCAAAACAAACAAAAAAGTTTTCTAATTTCATAAGGGGAAAATTAATTTATATTATAAAGTAAACCGCTGGGATTTCGAAAGCTATTCTGCTCTCCGACGGCGTACCGCTCTAGCTCTCTGTCTCCTAGCGTTTGATTTGGGTGAGAAGTGCAATTCTGTCATCGTTCCCTTTGTGTTTGTGTCTCTTCTGCTCTAGCCCTTAATTGGCTACGATTTCGATTACATCACCTTCTAGCATATGTGCTAAGCGTCGGGTTTGATCTGTGTGCTCTCCACCTTTGAGTGTGATTCTCTTCTCCTCGGGGATCTCAGATTTTTCTCAGCTTCCATCTAGTCAAACAAGGGCGATCCTCAACCCTCGGAAATATTAACGGGCAACACGGCGCACGAGCATCTCTTCTTCCTTGCCTCACCATTACACACAGTAAGAGCTGCTCTCTTTCTCTCGGTGCCTTGGTGAGTGTTCTGCGAGAAGACGGTGTCCTGTTTCGTTTGTCTTTGTGCTCTATTTTTTTATCCTTTTTCTAGCTCCTTGCTACGATCCCGTTTTGGGACTCCTCTAGCAGATGTGCTAAGTTTCTGGTGATAGATCTGCTTTCTTTTTTCAGTTGTTTGGGGCATTTTGCTCTGGAATTTTGGATCTCGGGGTGTTACTTTATGTTCAAACTATATGATATAGGAATCCGATCTGGATATTTGGATCCCGTTTTGTTCTGGAATTTAGTCAAAAAAATCCGAGTTTGGATTTGTTGTTTATCTAGCTTTCTGCTACGGTTTCTGAGTCAGATCTGATTAATAAACTGATTGAGAAATTGAGGAAACTGGTGTGATTCGGGAGTCTCTGGTTTTGCGATCTTTTTATCAAGCTTTGTTTTGTGTGATCTGGTGTTGGTGGAAGATTGGTTATCCTTTCTAGCATCTTGCTAAGTTCCTTACGAGGCACCATTTCTCATCACGGTTTCTGTAGACGATCTAGTGGAGATAAACAAGCATTGCTCGAGGAGAAAATGGCAACAACCCACAAAACATATCGATTTATTGTCAAAGAAATTTCAGATATATTGAATTAGACAATATTAGACCGGTTCTAAACCTGTTTGAAATGCTTGAGGAAAAGCACATAAACTACGAGGAAACAATGGGTGAAACTATGAAGATGTTTTGATGGCGAAAAAATGTGTAATTGATATAAAGAAGGAGAAGAAAGAGATGGTGAACATGTTTGAAGTTGACTAAGACAACAAAAGGAATAAGGAAACGTTGAATGAGACAAGACTAAACTTATTTATTGTAGAATTTATCTTTCATGGAGGAGAAGAAGAAAAAAACATGTTAGAGATTCTAATTTGGTATTTTACTTTATATTGATTTTATAAATAATAAATCATATTTGTTTGTCATTAAATGATGGGTTTTATGATACCTATATGCCCGTGCAACGCGGTTGATCTTGATCTCGTGGGAATGTTTTTTGTATATGGGTTTGGCAATACTGGTAAAACTTATCTCTAGAGTATTATGGGGGTTGCACTGCGTTTTAAGGGTAAGATTGTACTTAATGTTGCATCTAGCGGTATTACCACGTTGTTCTTGCCAGACGGTAGGACGGCTCATTCTCGGTTTGGAATACAGATTGTAGTAAATGAGACAACGATGTGTTCTATTAGTGTTGGGTCGCATCAAGCGGAGTTGATTAAGGCGGCTAAGCTTATTATATGGGATGAGGCTCCGGTGATGAGCAAGCATTGTTTCGAGACATTGGACACGACTTTACGTGATATACTAAAATGTGAAACGGTTTTTGGTGGTAAGGTGATTGTGTTTGGTGGGGATTTTAGGCAGATTTTGCCGGTAATCGTGAGTGGTAATAGATCTGAATCTGTTTTGTCGACTTTAAATTCAACGCGTTTGTGGTTTAGCTGCATTGTGATGGAGCTTACCACAAATATGAGACTTTTGCGTGGGGCTAATACTGATGATGTTCATGAATTGGAAGCTTTTTCTAAGTGAATATTGGATATTGGTAACATGAAGATAAATGAACCTAATGATGGAGAGGTTGAAATCGACATGCTAGAGGATTTGTTGATAGCTAAGTGTGAAGATCATGTCCACTACATAGTAACAGAGATATATGGTCGATCGTATGCGATCGAGCGTAGTCCTAAGTTCTTTCAAGAACGAGCCATATTGAGTCCTCATAATAATTACGTTGATATGATTAATGACTTTATGTTGCCACAAATTGCAGGTATTATTCTCGGATTGTTTTTTTAACGTGTGTATTCTTACGTATATGTTTTTTTTTTAAGGTGAGGAGCATACAACCCAACATCTACGGTAGTTTTATTTCTATAGTTGCCGTTTTGAGGTGTTGTTTTTTATTTTTCTTGGATGTTGAACTATTTACTTTCAAATGTTTTTTTGTTATTTTCGGACGTTGTTTTTAGATTTTTGTGATTTATTTTTGTTATTATTGGTGGAAAACTATCTACACTCGACAGTCGCAATTTTAAAATTTTTATATTTTTTATTATCGATTCAGTTTCTTAATTTATTTATGCCGGCGCGGGCCAGCCACCTAGTTCAATAAATACAAAACATTGATTTAGTCAAACTTTACCAGTAGCTACATTTATGTCTATATATTACGTATCGTCCACAACTCATTGCTCTTCACTTCAAAACATAAACAAGAAACCTACGAAAGTAAAAGAGAGAAAATCAAGAAATGTCTATCTTTCGCTATTGCATCTTACTCTTACCTCTTCTTTTAATCTTCTTGAAAAAACTCTCACCCTCTAAAGGGAAGCTTCCTCCGGGACCTTAAGGTCTTCCGCTCATCGGAAACTTGCATCAACTTGGAAAATCTCTCCAAAGACGAGCTAAAGTTCCATCCCTTTTTTCAAGATTGAAGTTTATACCCGGAGGAGTCTGTTGACTTGTTTTATCCGTCCTCAGACATGATGTACACGACATAGGTGTTTTGCTTTGTGATTGCAGATTTTGCGTTTTGCGTACCATCTTTGTCGTGCGAGGGAGTATTGGACATAAGCAATATGTGTATCTTGCGGATCAAGTATTATGGGCCATCAAAGTCCCACTATGAAGTGAAACTCGTGAAGCCCGAAGGAAGAATTTTCTAGATCTCGATGTATTCTTAGCATATTTCCTTTGGGGGATTTTGCACGTGGGGTCAGTTTATCAAAACATCTATGGGGTTGTAGCACTTTCGGAAAGAGTGAGAAGGATGTAACACTTAGTCTACTATTCAGTACTCGATCGGACGATTTTACCCATGAAGCTGTCGGTGTACTATACTTTCTTTGTCAGAAATCAGAAAAAGTTGGACTGAAAAGTGTTTTGCATACATGTGTATGTAGATTCTTCATCTTCCAATTTTTAATTAATACCCAAAATTGAGAATTGTTGTGGTTTACAAAAAAACGAGATAGAGGATGGGTCAACCGACTGCGGTTGAGAGCACGAAGCTTTTCGGCCGACTTCAATCTTAGAACCAACTCCGACCGAGAATCCCAAAACCAACCCAGAACCACCACCTCCGATCATCGCATCTACCTCCCCAAGCTTCTAAATGCCGAGATTGGAGAAGCTTCAATTCGGCCAAGAAAAGAAAACCAAAGCAGATTAACTTGCATCAGGAGTGAGAAACCCACCCGAAGCCTCCGCAAAATTGATGCGCCGTCGCTAGACCAGGCCAACCTTCAAAACCGATCCGAACCAAAACAGCCTACCCTAAGAAGATCTTGCCGCTTCCCCAAACCAAGTCCTCACGATTCAGATCCACCAGAAAGCGCCTCCGAGAGCAGCGCCGCTCAGCCTCTTCCTCGCCACCACACCGCTGTCGTTACGAACCGGCCCACACAGCGCAGGTTGAACATCAGCTGATGACATATTGGCCAATACCCGATGGACTAAGAATTTTGAGAGCTTACATCTTCCCAATTCGGAATGCAGCTTTAAGAGAAGCGAAAGCCCTTTGGGAATTGATCTCAGTCGTATTCTGGGAGAGAAGAATTTTAATCAGCCCATCAAGCATAGTCTCCTCAGTCTCACACTTCTCCTACTTCGCCGCATCCAACGGCTCCAATTTCACTGTACAATGTGTATCGTGACCATTTACGGCGGAGAATGATCAGAGTCTCTGACGACGGTAACTGGCGAACTCGGGAGGGAACCCATGGAGACACAACAGAGTGTCCCTTACGTCTCGACACTCGTCAGATGTAGGTCTAAGAAGTGAAGGGTAAGGATCGCTGCCGTCCACTGTGGATTTAGTGGCCGGAGTTTTTGAGTCGCCGTCGTCTAGGTGTAGGCGTTTTAATTTCTGGGATTTGCTCATCTCGTACGAAAACCACCGACTGGTGCAATATTCAGATCGGTTTACTCTTTTGTTTTGAATCGATCGATTCTTTACCCATCAACTTTTAAATTCTGGCCATTAAAAGCACGAACTATCGCATGGATAGTTTAAATCATCGTATTTTGTTGATTTCAAAATTAAATCCTAAACTTTCGTTGACTCGGCCAAAAAGAGCACGGGTTAAATCTGTAAATGAAACGAATTAACGGGGTTACAAATCCGTTAAAACTCAAGGTTAACTTATACGACGTCGTTTTAAAATCCAAAAGTAAAAAGAAAAAAAAAAAAANAAAAAAAAAAAAAAAAAAAAAAAGGCTCACCTTCTCCGTCATCTTCCACCTCTTCCTCCAACCAAAGCCAGGCTCATTTCTCTCAGAATCCCTTCGAGAGAGCAGTTTTTTTACTTCAAAGAGGCTCTCCACAATCTCATCCTCCACAACAACGCCTCCCAAACCCTAAACCCTTACTCCCTCATCTTCAAGATCGCCGCCTACAAATCCTTCTCCGAGATCTCTCCCGTTCTCCAGTTTGCCAATTTCACCTCCAACCAAGCTCTCATCGAGTCCTTCCACGGTTTTCATCGCCTCCACATCATCGATTTTGACATCGGCTACGGTGGCCAATGGGCTCCTCTCATGCATCGGATCCCGGTCGGAGGAGATTCCTGAGACGACAGCGGTAGTTGCGGTGGGTGTGCCGGCGGATTTGAAACAGTGAGGGGTGGAGGAAGAGGTGGAAGACGACGGAGAAGGTGAGCCTTTTGTTTTGTTTTTTTTTTTCTTTTGGATTTTAAAACGACGTTGTATGAGTTAACTTTGAGTTTTAACGGATTTGTAACCCCGTTAATCTGTTCCGTTTACGGACTTAACGTCGTGCTCTTTTTGGCCGAGTCAACGAAAGTTTGGGATTTAATTTTGAAGTCAACAAAATATAATGATTTAAACTACCAACGCGATAGTTCGTGCTTTTAATGGCCAGAATTTGAAAGTTGATGTGTTTTTAGACAATTTTACCGTTTTCTGGGTCTGCATTATTAAAAGAAAACAATTGTTGCATTTAGTTTTCAATTAAATTTGAGCAGTTGTCTGACAAAAATAAGTATAAACAGTATATGAGTTTTTAGACGGCAGTAGCAATAATGTCTTTTTACTTCAGAAAGTGTGAGGTTGTTTTGACAAATATCTCTTTTCTTTGTGTGTTTAGGAAAGTTTACATTAAGTTAGTGTTATCATTATATTATGTTAATGTTACCACTACATATATGTATCTAATGATCTCATAATTAAACACAACTCAATAATATCATATCTCTATTATTTAAGAAGATATTTTTGAAAATGAATTTTGTTTTGTAAGTTATTACCTGAAATGCCATTACAAATAAGAAAAATAATTGAAATAGGAAATGATATAATTGTTTTTTAAAATTATTGATGAGAATATGGAAATTATTTATTTCTCATTAAAGAGGTTATTTACTATTTAATTTCTTAAGTATTATGATATTATTAAATAATAATCAATCCATACATATTCAAAAAATAAATATATTCGAAATCTTGCAATCTTTTTCACTACAATTATTATAAAATATTTTACTAATTTTATAAAGAGTTAAACATGAGAAATTTGATTTTTTTAAGAGTTTGTGGACTGACCAAAAAAACCATAGTCATTAAGTAATACATATTATAGTTATGTTTTCAAGATTATAGGTTTTTGCTGGTTAGCCCGAATAATATTTTAGTTTATTGTCAAATGGGTTAATTAAGTAGAGAGGTTAGTCCGGATTGATAGTTCTATCTATAAAAATATATTTTCTTAAATTTCAAAATAATTTTTAAATAAAAATGATCCCACACTATATAGTTGGCGCGATTAAATCCTAATTCTATCATATTTTGACAAACCAGCGCGCACTTAAGGGTGGGTAACGCCCCATGTTATGAAATTCTAGGGCGCACCGGTGATCTTATTGAGTAATTATTTGAAAATTGATTTGAAAACTAGGTTAGGTCTACGATCCTCACCAATATTATATCTCGATATAAATTAATTATTTAATGTGTCAGACTTTAGATATAAATTTTCTCTCTTACTTCTCAACACATCTTCAAAAAAAAAAAAAATATTGCGTAAGTGTGAGAAATCCAGTTCAACAAGCTAGACAGGATTAAACAAATATAAAATGGAATTTATTTATTTATAAAATAATAAAGACATCTCTGTATGAGACTATTACAAATTTTAATTAAAAAAATGATACAATAAAGGGAGCATAAACAAAACTATTACTCCCTCAGTTCTTACAAAATGATGTTTTAAGGGTTTTTTTTGTTCTCAAATAAGTGATGTATTCAGTTTTTAATACAAAATTAAATAATTTTTTCTTGTTTTTGATTATTTGTATTCTGCTGATTGTTTTCTTATTGGTTGAATTTTGTTTAAATGGAAAATAAATGATGTTTTTATTATGAAAAAAATAAAAGTTAAATGAATCATTAATCTGTGTGTAAAAACCTTAAACATCACTTATATTAGAATAAATGAAGTAATAGATAAAAGAATCAAGGCTACAAAAGAGCTAAACAAATGCAATTAAGATGAGCATCAGCCATCAATAAAAACCTTAAACATCACTTATATTAGAACAAATAGAGTAATAGATAAAAGAATCAAGGCTACAAAAAAAGCAAAACAAAATGCAATTAAGACGAGGATCAGCCATCAATATAATAATGAAGAACGGGCACGAGCTCAAGTGAAAATAACTATAAGTTGATTGAAAACCATCAAAGTGCTTATCGATAGGCGGATAAAGTCCAGCGCTCGTACTCCGTAAAAGACCAAATTTACCAATATTTGTTATTTTATTGTACTAAATATATAAAAGGGTTTTATGCAAGAAAACCACCGACCTTTATTTTTGTTGCAAGAATAACCATCACCACAAAAAAATGCAAGTCAACCCCCACCTCCAAAATCACCCGCAAAATGTAGCCCGAGATCACATTATACACAAATATAGACATAAAAACAAGTGATTAGGTCCAAAATCAGCATTCCATCATTCAAATAATTAAGACACTTTGACTCGATAAAAGACTCAAAAGAGACACCAAAGCATGTGTTACAAAACGGTAAAAACCAAGTATATCAAAACACTTCAGGTTTAACCCTATAGTTCTATTGCAAGAGCAAAGCTAACGAAGTAGTAATGTATGGATCGAATCCATAGATACCAAGTGAAACACTATGAGAATGCAAGAGTAAAGTAAAGCTAAGACTAATGAGAGTTGTTTATGGTTTTAATGCAATGAAATAACAAGCTAAATAAAAACGAAATAAACTTATGAATTAAAGGCGTCAGGCTTCAGGGAAATTCGCAGGAACCATGAATTGCAAAACAGAAAATCAGGCAAGGAAAGCATTAAGCATTGATCTCAAACTCAAATCACTAGACTAGATTAATCTCTTCCCAGAGTATTAAATCCATATGTATTTACACGCCATAAGCATTTGTTAAATTGCCTGAAAGAACATAGATGAGCAAAATATTCTTAACCAACGGGAGTTGATGTTATTGTGTTTTGTGAACTTATCAAACTCGTTTATAATGCATGTTTAGGTTGTTGAATTCAACGGGAGTTAGTATTCATGTATCGAATACATAGGGATTTAATACTCTGGGAAGAGATTGATCTAGTCTAGTGATTTGAGTTTGAGAACAATGTTTAATGCTTTCCTTGCCTGATTTTCTGTTTTGCAATTCATGGTTCCTGCGAATTTCCCTGAAGCCTGACGCCTTTAATTCCTAAGTTTAATTTGTTTTTATTTAGTTTGTTATTTCATTGCATTAAAACCACAAACAACTCTCATTAATCTTAGCTTTACTTTACTCTTGCATTCTCGTAGTGTTTCACTTGGTCTATGTGGATTCGATCCATACATTACTACTTCGTTAGCTGTGCTCTTGCAATAGAACTATAGGGTTAAACCTGAAGTGTTTTGATATACTTGGTTTTTACCGTTTTCTAACACATGTTTTGGTGTCTCTTTTGAGTTTTTTATCGAGTCAAAGTGTCTTTTTAGATTCTTTTCGTCCTTTATCGAGTCTTTTCAGGTTTTAGGTCACTTTGGGAGAAAATGAGCCGTTTTGGGTGAAAATGAGCACATGGAGATGCATAATCATGCAGAGACGTCAGAAGTTTGGCATTCGTTGAAAAACTTTCCACCAATGGATTGAGCTCAAATTTTGATACAAGATATAAGAATCGATTAGCCTTCATATGGAAGTATTTTGAGGTCATTCTAACGGTGCGATCAAAAGTTATGCCGGTTTTAGTGAAGACAGTCCAGTCTGGCGAGAAGAAGAAGCATGTGCAGGAATGGAACCAGAAGCCAATTAGATCGATTGATCCAAGAAATGATCGATCGATCCTTTTTCCGACGATCAACATAAGCATATTTGATCGATCGATCCACCCCACAGACGAAAAATGTAATTTTGGACTTCTTATTTTGCCTTGGAATTATCCCAACTAGACATAATTCGACCCAAGACCTATTTATACTTATTTTAAGCCATTTTCTAAGGCTACGCTTGATTTTTTTAGACATCTTTCATCTCTTTCAATTGTATGTTTGGGAGAAGATCTCTAAACCTCTTTTGACAAATTTGGAGAAGATTTCCAAACCCTCTTATTATCTACTGAATTTCTTTATGATTTCTCTCATATCTATTTGCTTATTCTCTGCAATTATGTGTGAGTAGATTTCATAGTTAGGTTTTAGGGTTTTCAAAGGAATTCATGAATTGCTAGTTTAGGATTGTTAGATAGGGAATTATCGATTGGTTTCTTCATCTATTGTTGATCTTATTGCTGGAACTTGACTCGCGGCCTAGTTTCTGATCTTGGGTGTATTTACACGCCGGAAGCGTTTGTTAAATTGCCTGAAAAAACATAGATGAGCAAAATATCCTTAACCAACGGGAGTTAATGTTATTGTGTTTTGTGAACTTATCAAACTCGTTTATAATGCATGTTTAGGTTGTTGAATTCAACGGGAGTTAGTATTCATATATCGAATACATAGGGATTTAATACTCTGGGAAGAGATTGATCTAGTCTAGTGATTTGAGTTTGAGAACAATGCTTAATGCTTTCCTTGCCTGAATTTCTGTTTTGCAATTCATGGTTCCTGCGAATTTTCCTGAAGTCTGACGCCTTTAATTCATAAGTTTAATTTGTTTTTATTTAGCTTGTTATTTCATTGCATTAAAACCACAAACAACTCTCATTAATCTTAGCTTTACTTTACTCTTGCATTCTCGTAGTGTTTCACTTGGTCTATGTGGATTCGATCCATACATTACTACTTCGTTAGCTGTGCTCTTGCAATAGAACTATAGGGTTAAACCTGAAGTGTTTTGATATACTTGGTTTTTACCGTTTTCAAACACATGTTTTGGTGTCTCTTTTGAGTCTTTTATTGAGTCAAAGTGTGTTTTTAGAGTCTTTTAGTCTTTTATCAAGTCTTTTCAGGTTTTAGGAGATTTTGGGAGAAAAAGAGCCGTTTTGGATGAAAATGAGCATATGGAGGTGCAGAATCATGCAGAGACGTCAAAAGTTTGGCAGTCTTTGAAGAATTTACCACCGATGGATCGAGCTCAAATTTTGATACAAGATATAGCTTTGAATTACCTTTCATATTCAAGTGGTTTGAAGAAAATCCAACGGTGCGATCAAGAGTTATACCCGATTTACTGAAGACAGGTCAATCTGCCTCGCAGAAGAAGCATGTGCGGAACATGGAGTTTAGCATCGATCGATGCACATGTCCAGAAACTTCAAAATCAACCGATGCACACTTGCATCGACCGATGCACTTCCCATACGCGAAAAATGCAGTTTCTGCAGTTTCTAAACTTCCTATTTTGCCCCAGAATCATCCTAACTTAACATAATTCGACCCAAGACCTATTTATACTTATTTTTCAGCCACTTTTGAGGCTAAGCTTTTATTTTTCTTAGACATCTTTTCATCTCTTTCAATTGTATGCTTGGGAGAAGATCTTTGAACCACTTCTGACAAACTTGGAGAAGATTTCTGAACCCTCTTATTATATATTGAATTTCTTTATGATTTCTCTCATATCTCTTTGCTTATTCTCTGCAACTATGTGTGAGTAGATTTCATAGTTAGGTTTAGGGTTTCAAGGGGATCCATGAATCATTGAATTATACATAAATAGGGATTTATCCTTTGTGGTTTTTGCTTATTGTTGTTTTTATTGCTTAGACTTGAGTTGACCGCTTAGTCTCTGAACTAGGGCTTAATCTATACCACAGAAGTGTCGTAGGTTTCTAGAAAGAACATAATCGAGCGAATTGTCCTTAGCATGCGGAAGTTGATGTTAAGGCGATTCGTGAACATATCGAACCTGCTCGGTAATGCTGATCTAGAATTCTATGCCAACAGAAGTTAGGATTTTAGGTTGCTAGATTTAGTAATCAATGCCACAGAAGTGGATTGGTTAGATATTTATGTTTGAGTTTGAAACTTGCGTTTAATCATTCCCTGAATAGTTGTCTGATTCGTGATCTCTGGATTCCTGATAATAAACTCTTGACCTAACGCTTTTCTTATATTGAATTTACATCGTTTTAATTGTTTTCATTACTTTTCCAAAACCAACCATATTCTTGTCTTAGCTTAATTTCATAATTGCGAGAATTGTAGTGTACCTTTGGTCTCTATGGATTCGATCCTAAAGTACTGCAGTGACAACCGTTACGATTGCGGTAGTGTGAATTTTAGTATTAATTGACTTAGTACAAACACTAAAATCATGTTTCAGTAGTGTGGAAAGGAATAAAGCACAACTAGTGGCGCAAGGGTTCACTCAAAGATATGGAGAAGATTATACTGAAACCTTTGCTCATGTTGCTAAACTCGACACCGTACTGAATTTGCTATCAGTTGATGTGAACTCGTTGCAACAGATGGACGTGAAGAACGCTTTTCTTCAAGGAGAGTTTGAAGAAGAAGTATATATGTTGTCTCCACCAGGATTAAAAACCGACAAGGTTTGCTAGCTAAATAAAGCAATTTATGGATTAAAACAATCTCTTAAAGCGTGGTATATGAAACTAAGTGGAGCTCTTGAAGAACATGGATTCAAGAAAAAAAGCATCAGATAACTCCCTTTTCACATTACAAGGGGAGTCAGGTATTGTAATAGTTTTTATATACGTTGATGATATTATTATCACATGAAGTGATAATGACGGAATAATAGAAACAAAAGATTATCTTTAAAACACTTTTGATATTAAAGATTTAGGAGATCTATCATATTTTCTTGGAATGGAAATAACTAGAGATGATCAAGGTTTATTTTTATGTTAAAGAAAATATATCCTTGACCTTCTTATTGAAACAAAAAAATAGGAGCTAAGCCTGCTAAAAGCCCAATCGAATCCAGCAAAGAAAGGACTGTTGGAGAGCCTTACAAAAATATCTCACGATATCAACAAATTGTAGGTAAGTTGATATATCTCAATATAACTCGGCCTGACATATCTTTTGCTGTGTCACAGGTTTGTGGACATATGCATGCACCAACTAAGGAGGACTGGAAGAAGGTGGAACAAATATTAAAGTATTTGAAAGGCTCACCAAGCCGTGGACTCCGGATGAAGTGTAATAGACATAAAACCGTAACAGCGTATTGTGATGCCGATTGGGTTGGGGATGTAGAAGACAGGAAATCAACAACCGGATATTGCATATTTGTTGGAGGAAATCTAGTCATGTGGAGAAGCAAAAAACAAGACGTAGTATCTGTTTCAAGCGCGGAAGCGGAATACCGAGCGATGGCGAAAACTTCAAGGGAAATAGTTTGGGTAAAAGCATTACTCATGGACTTAGGAATAGAAACCATTAATCCAATTGTCCTTCATTGTGACAATCAAGCGGCGATCCACATTGCTTCAAACGCGGTATTTCACGAAAAAACCAAACATGAAGTCGATTGTCATTATATTCGAGAAAACTCAAGAGGGGATTATTCGTCCAGTCTACATCAGAAATAAAAGCCAATTAGCAGATATGTTTACCAAGGCTACCACTATCAAGTTGATGAATGAAACACTAAGCAAGCTAGGATTGTTGGATCCATACAATCCAAGCTTGAGGGGGAATGTTGGAAAAGGAAGCTCAGAAGATTTGGAGACTAAACCAAATCAATCAAGAGATATAAGATATCAGTAATTAAGAGCCAACGGTTAGCTAATATTCTGTGATTATGTAAATATTATTATTTCCATTCTTTTTTATCTTCTTGCATATATATATGTATCGTTCCTCTAAAGTATTCAATACGACAGACGATTCATCTCTTTCTCTTCAATTTGAAATGTTATTAGTCTTTTGTCAATTTCAAACTGATTTTATTGAAACATTCGCTTAAATAAACTTTGAACGATATTAAATAAAGAAAAAGATGATAACTACCGTCACAATCGGAACTTTTTATTTATTTATTGAGAAACATTATTTATACACGATGAAACATAAAAATTTACCGATTACAACTCAAGTAAAAAAAAAAAAATCAAAATCAAATATCAAACCGATTGCAAGAAAGATAGGCAGAGAAATCAGAGATCTCCATCTTATGATATTATTATATCATTTACCTTTCTTCACGACTTCACCATTGATGTGGAGTTGGTATCAGCTCAAGCGGAACTTTCTTGGCGATGACGAAGGCTCCAGCTTCTTCCATGTCTATGTCTTCAATGGTCATTCCATCAGGCAAACTCCAATCGAAGAAGTAGAGAACGTTAAGTAAACCTAGCTCGACGATAGTTATTCCCGTGGCCATCCCAGGACAAATCCTGCGACCAGCACCGAATGGCAACAGCTCGTAATGTTGACCTTTATATTCAACAGGGCTATCGATAAATCTCTCGGGGATGAAATCGTTAGGGTTTTCCCAGCAATTGGGATCACGCCCTATTGAGTAAGTGTTGATCTCGATCATTGTGTTCTTGGGAATATTGTAGCCTTGAATCTTTAAGTCAGACATTGTCTCTCTTGGGAGCAAGAGAGGAGCTGGTGGATGTAATCTGAATGTTTCTTCGATCACAAATTTCAAGTACTGAACTCTCTCTAGATCTTGTTCTGTGATTTTTTCTTTATTGTCTCCAAGAGTTTCTCGAATCTCTTGCTGGAGTTTCTTCATCACTCTTGGATGTCTGGTTAGCTCTGTCATGGCCCATATCATCGTGATCGCTCCTGCGTTCACTCCCGCTAAAAACACATCCTGATCATATAACAAAAACAAAAATATATATATATATCAGTTACAATAGTTGATTGTCATTTGAATTTATACACATAAGACTAAAAAGATTATTAGCTATTAAAGAAAAGAAATGAAAGATTGCTATACTCACCGACATGACTCCTTTTAGATGATCATAGGTGACTTTAAAAGAACCGACTTTGCTTTGTTTATTGATCATATCCAACATGACACCAATGATGTCTGAATGATCTTGAGATTGTCCAGGCTTTAAATGATCATCTATCACATGTTGAAAGAAATTACTAAGTCTTGCAAAGGCTTTGTGCAACTCCGAATGTTGGCCAGAGATCCGGTCTATGACCCACCCAAGACCCGCGGGGAAGAAGTCAGTGAACGCGAATGAGCCAAGATTGGTCTCAGACTCGAGCACAAGCTCTTCAACTTTGTCCATATCGACAAAATCGCACTCGTGGAAGTTCTGTCCAAAAGCGAGTCTACATATGATACTCGCGGTAAGAGAGAAAAGAGCTTTTCTCAAATCCACCAAGGTTTGTGTCTCGGCAGATTTCGAGAGTTTCTTGACGAGCAATTCACTCTCTTCTTCTCGGATATACCTGAAAGCTTTTAGTTTTTTTGAGCTAAAGAGCTCGAGCATCGCAAGCTTCCTCATCTCTCTCCAATCATCACCATACTGAGCAAAGCCAATGTCTTTGTAGTTGTAAGAAAACAACCTTGTCGCAGTTAGCTTTGGTCGGGTACAAGTCTCGAGATCATGAGTCTTGAGAACTTCTTCAGCTGCTTCTCTTGTGGAGAACACAACCACAGGAACCACGCCGAAACGAAGAAACATCACGGGTCCATACTCTTGAGAGAGTTTATGGAAAGATCTGTGGAGAGATTTTCCAAGTTGATGCAAGTTTCCGATGAGCGGAAGACCTATAGGTCCCGGAGGAAGCTTCCCTTTAGAGGGTGAGATTTTTTTCAAGAAGATTAAAAGAAGAGGTAAGAGTAAGATGCAATAGAGAAAGATAGACATTTCTTGATTTTCTCTCTTTTACTATCGTAGGTTTCTTGTTTATGTTTTGAAGTGAAGAGCAATGAGTTGTGGACGATACGTAATATATATAGACATAAATGTAGCTAGTGGTAAAGTTTAAATCAATGTTTTGTATTTTTATTGAATTGGAAAAGTTGAATAATGGCAACTCGCTCTAAGGGCACGTGGTTGATGGGATAAACATAATATGTGTGTGCTTTTTTCCCCTCTTCGGTCATAATGAGTAAATCCAAAGTTTTTATTACTAACTTCATAGAAGAAAAAGAAAAAACTTCGAAATTCCCCCGATGGCCCAATAGTAGTGTTGTAATAACCAAGCGGCTGGCCGAATAACTTGAAGTAGCGACTTCTAGAAAACATTTCTTTTATTTTTAATTTCTTCTAGTTGGCATGATTATAATGAATATAGATAAAGAAAAGTTTGGAATGATATTAACTTGACTATTAGCAAATAATGTTGGATTTTTAATTATGATTTTAAAAGTTTTTCAATTTTTTCTCTTAAATATTTTGAGTGTTTAATATTTCAGTTTTTGTCAATGTTTTGAAAACCGGCGAGGTTACTGACTCGACATTATTATTGGATGGCTAGTCGGACCAGTCCATTATATTTTGAATAAGATTACAAGAAAATGATATAAATTTTTATTTTACTAATAACTTAGATCCTAAAGAAGATAAAATAATAATTAAAAGTAGATATACGAAGGAAATGAATAGATAAGTAATAAAAATGGTAAATTTAATTCAAATAATTTAAGAAAAACAAAATATTTGGAAATATATAACAAAAATTAAATGGAAACCAAATAATATTAGAAAAAGAGGAGAATCAAAATAAATAATTAACTATTAGGCTAAAACCCGAAAGATATTTGACTACCTAAAATAAAATAAAAAGTTGCAAAATGGAAGTTTCGAAATATATTGTATTTTTTTAATAAAAGCGTATTTGATATAAGTGGATTATCTATTTTATTAGCTATATTTTTTTGTTAAATAGTTTATTAGTTATAATAATAATAATAATATTAGCTATTCTATCTTCTAAAATTTAAATGATTATCATCTATATATATATATATATTTGTTTTAATTTACTGATTATAGTTGTTCGGATAGTCTTTCCAATTCCAGATTTCCAGGTATCTTTATGAAGAATAATAGATCATGTTAAATTTGCGTTCAATAAAAAATGGTCAATAATAGTGTCCGAACACTGATAATCTAATATCTGATATCTATGGTATTATCTGAGAACAATGTCACGTCTGCTCAGATACTCAGCTTATTGTATGACCGTATAATGGATAGAAATCTTTCGGTTCATTTTTCTGATTAGTTATGTGATTAAATATGACATTTTACGATTGTTTTCGTAAAAACTCGGATTCCCCCTCCCCCTCTCTTTTTACATCAATGTTTTAATTATGAGAGCTAGACTTTGCCATTTCCTCGTAAGCGGGAATAGGACTATAATTTTAGAGGATTATATATGTGATGAACGGTTAAAGAGAGATTGCATTTACATGGTCAGCGAAATACATGTACATAAATTAACTTCGGTTTATAGATTATTATTATTACTAAATTAATATTGTAAGACTTTATCTTACTTATAATGTAATATGAAAAAATTATAATTGTAAGAATTTATCTTACTTACTTATAAGTTAATTATATAATGTATATGAAAAAAAAATAACTGTCAATTTAATCTTACTATTTTTAAGTCGGTGTGGATCAGACCTCAGATCTGCTTATTCCATACACCCCAATACGGTGGTCTATGGGCCTCGTATACTAAATGTTCTCGATTTAGTGTATAAATAAATAAATAAAAAATCATAAATACACGTTGCATAGTTCGAAAAATGAAAAAATAAAACTAATAAAAGTCAAGCGTTGAATCCAATGTTCTAAATTGCGTTAGCGCTAGTCGGACGGTCGGGTTGGGCCTAGCGCCTAACCTAAAAATCGGAGATTAATCGGGGATTAATCGGAGATTAGTTTTTCANGGGATTAATCGGAGACTAGTTTTTCGTATTATTTTATTTAATTTATATTAAAAATTAATATATGATATTAAAATATGTATTATTATGTGGAGAAATATGTATTAACAAGATTAATATATTGTATTTTATAGCTACCGAATAAAAACCCAATATAGCTATTGAATATATTGTATTGTATGTATATAAATACAACACATCAACTTAAAATTTAAAGTTTTTCATAATTTCAAAAAATTAAAAATTAAAAAAAATCGGCCAAAAATCGGATTAATCCGGTCAAAATCAGATTAATCCGATCAACGTCTAACTCCGCCGCCTAGGTACTAATCTCTCAAATGTCCGGCCGCCTAGCGCCTAGACGGCTAGACGGCCGCTTTTTAGAACAGAGGTTGTATCTCGTTCGATCACGTGACCTTGTCATTGGTCAAACAAGCTTAAAAAGAAAAGCAAAATTATACGTGACGTATTTGTCAAACAAACGAAAAATAATCGTAAGTGACATAACATAAGACTGTGTTGTCGTGCTATTTTAAAATACCTATTTACGTATTTCATTTTACGATGTTTGAATTTTATAGTATCTTTATTTGAATTTTAAACGCCGAACCAATTATTTCTGTAAGAAAAAAGTCACAAATTGTGTCGCGGCGGTTCCTAAGTTACATGTAGTCGCTTACCATGTAAATGATAATTGATCAGACGCGGGACAAGTATAACATTAGTTTTAATGCATAATTAGTTTGTCAGATCTAGTGATCCCTAATTTGTAATACTACTAAGATTTAATCCGTGCGGGATAATTTTTTCTTACATTTTTTTTTAAAATTTTAAAAAAATCTGAATTTTATAATATGTCTAACTAATGATTATATAAATACTTGTCAACATGAACTAACATATCTATTTAATCCGTTTTGCAATAAACTAAAATATTATTCGGGCTAATTCGCAAAAAATTATAATCTTGAAAACATAACTCTAATATGCACCGTTTAATGACTATGATTTTTGTAGTCAGTCCACAAACTCTTACAAAAATCAATTTTTCGTGTCTAACTCTTTATAAAATTAGTAAAATATTTTTTCAAACTTTTGTTTTGAATATATTCAAATAAAATATAATAATCATAGTGAATATTATTGCAAGATCTCGAATATATTTTATTTGAATATGTATGGATTGATTATTATTTAATAATATCATAATAATTAAAAAAAACTAAATAGTAAATAATCTCTTTAATGTGAAATAAATACTTTTCATATTCTCATCAATAATGTTAAAAGACAATTATATTCTTTTCTATTTCAATTATCTTTTCTTATTTGTAACGGCATTTCATTTCATGTAATAACTTACAAAACAAAGTTTATTTTCAAAAATGTTTTCTTAAATAATATTATAGAGATTGAAAATTGGTGATGTTAATACTTTGAATTAGGGTTTCCCCGGTTTTCTTTAGAAAAAGTCTTTATGTCGGTTCTACTAGGGTACTAACATTATCATAAATACTTGTGATATTTTAAGTATATAAATACGGGTGTATGTGTATCTTGAAGTTGAAGTTTATTTGATTTCTAGAAATTTTAATAGTATAGTATATAGGTTAAACATTTGACCGTCAATGTAAATAATCTCTTTTTTTTTTTGAACATTAATGTAATTAATCTCTCGAGGTTGGAAACAAAATGTAATCTCGAGGTAATCTCTCGAGAAGTTTTAGTGCAAATGGCGGAGGCTGAAGCGTTGAATTGAAACAAAGTAACGTAGGTATATTATATAGCTAACCCAATATTTAAGCGATATACTGTTTTTCGTACATTCCATAAATCATCTTAGAGGATTGGGTAGGATTCTCATATTTCACGGAAATAGAATATCCATTGGGGTTTGAAGATTACTCGTTCAGATATGGATGAGCATTAATTACTTAACAATATCGAAATGAATTAGTTAGAACCAGAAAATATTTGATAATTGATACTGTCTTCGGAATATATAGTACATTCCCATATTTAAAAAATGTATTTCCCTCCATCGTTTATTTAGAATTAATAACTCACATTTTCAAATTTTATTTCCCTTCCTTGATGACATATATAAAAATTATATATGCAATTGCTACAAAATTATATTCAATTTTTTATGTATTCTGTTGGGGTTTGAATATTTGAAAACTTTTAAAAACAATGTTTCATGTGTTTTTGTGAAAAAATTTACACTGTTAAAAGTTTTTATTGAATAGTTGCATGATTATGAGCGAATTCTGCATGGGGAAGTTTTAAATTCCAAGATTTGATATTATCGCCCACGAGACTCTGAAACAAATTGCCAAGAGAACGGTTAGTAACCTCTGTTTGCCCATCGATTTGTGGATGGTATGCGGTACTCATATCAAAGCTAGTGTTTAATAATTTTCACACTGAACGCCAAAAGTGACTAAGGAATTCCGTGTATCTCGATCGGAAACAATGGATGGTGGAAGGCCGTGTAAGCGATAAATCTCACAAAAGAAAAACGGTCGCATACAAGCCATAAAATGTGCCATCTTAGAGAAACGGTCTACAACAACGAAGATCGAATAATTTCCCTTATGTGTTCTCGGAAGTCCCAAAACAAAGTCCATACTTATGTCCGTCCATGGCTGAGTCGGTATAGTATTCTAAAATAATTTTCTATTTTAAAAAAAAATTTCTACATGTAATTAGAATATAATACATTGTGTAGTCTTATCTCTAATTAATGCAAGTATTCTTGATAAAAAAGTAAGACTAATTCAAAATTTCTAACTCATTCTCTTATATATTCAAGATTCAACTAACACCAATCCATATCTACCGTGTGCATGTAAATATTGACAAAGTATATCTATGATCAGGATGATGTTGAGGATTTCTGCAATATCTACAAAAAAAATACATATGACCAGAATAAAAAGAAAGAAATATAGGCTATAAAATACTTAATTAGAATTAGGTTTAGTAAGAATTGTTAATTAAGAATCTACCTAACAATTAAAGGTCTTTTAGTTAAATATACCTTAGAAAACCAAAATATAATTCTCTAATTTATATTTGGGAATTTGTCTTTGTTCGGGGTTTTTTTTTTGTTGAAAGTAGATTTTTGATATTCTTTTGGGATTTTGTTATCAAGATAGCACTTTTCTTTCATTTGTTTATGAACTTCTTAAAAACCTAAACACAAATTATTAATATGTTGAATGTTTAATTGCTTGAATCTTAGAATAATGATAAGGATTTTGAAGGCAGTTTTGTTTTGTTGAGTCTAAAAATTTGGATTTCTACAAACAGTATTAATTATTTGAATGATGGAATGCTGATTTTGGACCTAATCACTTGTTTTTACGTCTATATTTGTGTATAATGTGATCTCGGGCTATCTTTTGCGGGTGATTTTGGAGGTGAGGGGTTGACTTGCATTTTTTTGAAGTGATGGTTATTCTTGCAATAAAAATAAAGGTCGGTAGTTTTTTTTTGCAGAAAACCCTTTTATATATTTAGTACAATAAAATAACAAATATTGGTAAATTTGGTCTTTTACGGAGTACGAGCACTGGACTTTATCCGCCTATCGATAAGCACCTTGATGGTTTTCAATCAACTTGTATTTATTTTCACTTGAGCTCGTGCCCGTTCTTCATTATTATATTGATGGCTGATGCTTGTCTTAATTGCATTTGTTTTGCTCTTTTGTAGCCTTGATTCTTTTATCTATTACTCCTTTTGTTCTAATATAAGTGATATTTAAGGTTTTTATTGATGGTTGATGCTCGTCTTAATTGCATTTGTTTGGTTTTTTTGTAGCCTTGATTTTTTTATCTATTAGTACTTTATTTGTTATAATATAAGTGATGTTTAAGGTTTTTGCACACAGATTAATGATTCATTTAACTTTTATTTCTTTCATAATAAAAACATCATTTATTATCCATTTAAACAAAATTCAACCAATAAGAAAACAATCAGCAGAATACAAATAGTCAAAAACAAAAAAAAGTTATTTAATTTTGTATTGAAAACTGAATACATCATTTATTTAAAAACAAAAAAAACCCTTAAAACATCATTTTTAAGAACTGAGGGATTAATAGTTTTGTTTATGCTCCCTTTATTGTATCATTTTTTTAATTAAAATTTGTAATAGTCTCATACAGAGATGTCTTTATTATTTTATAAATAAATAAATTCCATTTTATATTTGTTTAATCCTGTCTAGCTTGTTGAACTGGATTTCTCACACTTACGCAATATTTTTTTTTTTTTGAAGATGTGTTGAGAAGTAAGAGAGAAAATTTATATCTAAAGTCTGACACATTAAATAATTAATTTATATCGAGATATAATATTGGTGAGGATCGTAGACCTAACCTAGTTTTCAAATCAATTTTCAAATAATTACTCACGATAATTTCATAACATGGGGCATAACCCTACCGTGCTGGTTTGTCAAAATATGATAGAATTAGGATTCAACCGTGCTAATTATATAGCGTGAGATAATTTTTATTTAAAAATTGTTTTGAAATTTAAGAAAAATTGTTTTTATCTGAATTTTAAAATATGTTTAACTAATGAATATAGATAGAACTATCAATCCGAACTAACCCGTTTTGCAATAAACTAAAATATTATGCGGGCTAACCCGCAAAAACCTATAATCTTTAAAACATAACTCTAATATGCATTACTGAGCTACTGTTATGGCATTCGTTGTTCGCTTACAAACCACAAAATGTGCCATCTTAGAGAACGGTCTACAACAACGAAGATCGAATAATTTCCCTTATGTGTTCTCGGAAGTCCCAAAACGAAGTCCATACTTATGTCCGTCTATGGCTGAGTCGGCATAGTATTCTAAAATAATTTTCTATTTTAAAAACTTTTTTGTACATGTAATTAGAATATAATACATTGTGTAGTCTTGTCTCGTAATGCAAGTATTCTTGATAAAAAAAGTAAAACTATTTCAAAATTTCTAACTCATTCTTTTATATATTCAAGATTCAACTAACACCAATCCATATCTACCGTGTGCATGTCAATATTGACAAAGTATATCTATGATCAGGATGATGTTGAGGATTTCTGCAATATCTACAAAAAAAATACATATGACCAGAATAAAAAGAAAGAAATATAGGCTATAAAATACTTAATTAGAATTAGGTTTAGTAACAATTGTTAATTAATAATCTACCTAACAATTAAAGGTCTATTAGTTAAATATACCTTAGAAAACCAAAATATAATTCTCTAATTTATATTTGGGAATTTGTCTTTGTTCGGGGGATTTTTTTTTTGTTCAAAGTAGAATTTTGATATTCTTTTGGGATTTTGTTATCAAGATAGCACTTTTCTTTCATTTGTTTATGAACTTCTTAAAAACCTAAACACGAATTATTAATACGTTGAATGTTTAATTACTTGAATCTTAGAATAATGATAAGGATTTTGAAGGCAGTTTTGTTTTGTTGAGTCTACAAATTTGGATTTCTACAAACAGTATTAATTATTTGAATGATGAAATGCTGATTTTTGACCTAATCACGTGTTTTTACGTCTATATTTGTGTATAATTTGATATCGGGCTACCTTTTATATAGTATTTAGTACAATAAAATAACAAATATTGGTAAATTTGGTCTTTTACAAGCGCTGGACTTTATCCGCCTATCGATAAACACTTTGATGGTTTTCAATCAACTTTAACTTTCTAAGTAAGGAAATATATTAGTTTTTTTAGGAAATATATTGGTAGTTAATTAATTCCACTTGTCCTTTAGTTATTTTCACTTGAGCTCGTGCTCGTTCTTCATTATTGAATTATTGATGGCTGATTCTCGTCTTAATTGGATTTGTTTGGCTTTTTTGTATCCCTTGTTCTTTTATCTATTCATTGTTTTGTTTATGCTCTCTTTATTGTATCATTCTTTTGATTAAAATTTGTGATAGTCTCATACAGAGATGTCTTTATTATTTTATAAATAAAGAAATTCCATTATATATTTGTTTAATCCTGTCTAGCTTGTTGAACTGGATTTCTCACACTTACGCAATATGTTTTTTTTTTTTGAAGATGTGTTGAGAAGTAAGAGAGAAAATTTAGATCTAAAGTCTGGCACATTAAATAATTAATTTATATCGATATATAATATTGATGAGGATCGTAGACCTAACCTAGTTTTCAAATCAATTTTTAAGTCGAGTAAATCAAATAATTACTCACGAGAATTTGTAGATTATAAGATCACCGGCGCGCCCTAGAGTTTCAGAACATGGGGCGTTACCCTCCGTCCGCGTTGGTTTGCCAAATATTATAGAATTATGATTCAATCCGCGCTAGCTATAGAGAGTGCGGAGTAATTTTTGTTTAAAAATTGTTTTGAAATTTAAGAAAAATTGTTTTTATCTGAATTTTAAAATATGTTTAACTAATGATTATAGATAGAACTATCAACCCGGACTAACATGTCTACTTAATCTGTTTTGCAATAAACTAAAATATTATTCGGGCTAACTTGCAAAAATCTATAATCTTGAAAACATAAATATGCATCTCTTAATGACTATAATTTTTGTGGTCAGTCCACAAACTCTTAAAAAAATCAAATTTCTCGTGTTTAACTCTTTATAAAATTAGTAAAATATTTTATGATAATGGTAGTGAAAAAGATTGCAAGATTTCGAATATATTTATTCTTTTAATATGTATGGATTGATTATTATTTAATAATATCATAATAATTAAGAAATTAAATAGTAGATAGCCTCTTTAATGAGAAATAAGTACTTTACATATTCTCATCAAAAAAATTAAAAAACAATTATATCCTTTCCTGTTTCAATTATTTTTTCTTATTTGTAATGGCATTTCATGTAATAACTTACAAAACAAAGTTCATTTTCAAAAATGTCTTCTTAAATAATATTATAGAGATATGATATTATTGAGTTGTGTTTAATTATGAGATAATTAGATACATATATTGTGGTAATATATATAGTGGTAACATTAACATAATATAATGATAACACTCACTTAATGTAAACTTTCCTAAACACACAAAAGAAATATGCTAAGAATACATCGAGATCTAGAAAATTCTTCCTTCGGGCTTCACGGGTTTCACTTCATAGTGGGACTTTGATGCCTCATAATACTTGATCTGCAAGATACACATCTTGCTTAATTATCTCCAATACTCCCACGCATGACAAAAGTGGGACGCAAAACGCAAAATTTGCAATCACAAAGCAAAACACTTATGTCGTGTACATCATGTCTGAGGACGGACAAAACAAGTCAACAGACTCCTCCGGGTATAAACTTAAATCTTGAAAAAAGGGATGGAACTTTAGCTCGTCTTTGGTTTTGAAAAAGAGAATAATAACATCCTGTGGGCGCAAAATCCTACAACTCCACAAATAATCGTCCTTGTCTCGGACAATTCATAAATCGGACTAAGAATGACCTAAAACATTAGCGTTCCAATAAAACTCCCTAAAACCATAACCAAACTCCCCCGTAATAGAAGATGCCAAAACTTAAGAATACATCTCAAGAAATAACCCGTAAAAAACCTAACTTTAAAAAAATATTCTTTAAGAAACCTTTTGATAAATTTTTTGACTTCAAAAACATAAACCCAAATTAACTAAGAAATGAACTTTAAAAACCAGAAAGATTGATTTGGACTAAAGACACGTACGTACCCAAAACCAAACTAGAAAACCTATTGAATTTAAAAACTAGAACAAAAGAATCACATGATGGTGTTTCATGTCATCTTCATCATCGACATCAGCAGAGCTGTCTTCTTCACCATCACTTATTCCAACGTTATGTTGGACCTAATCACGTGTTTTTGTGTGTGGTAATGTTGGACCTAATCACGTGTTTTTAAGTTTATACTTGTTTATAAGATAATAAGCTATACCTTGACTAAAAAAGAAAAAGCGACCTTGATGGCTTTTAATTCGACTTGTCCTTTTGTTATTTTTAATAAATTATCTAAGTATACAATAAATTCAAATTTAGTTCCCTGGATTATTTAGTACAGAGAATTCCTCACACAACCCTTTTCTAAACCGAAAAAAGAAAAGAAAATCAAAATACCTGTTTTTCTTTTTTTTTTCTTCAAAATACCTGTTTTAATCAGTGAATTATTCAATTGAGGAGTTAAGAATGAGGAGTTTTTTTTTTTTCACCAAAACAATGAGGAGTTAACTCCTCATTTGCATAAAGATCTTCAAACTCATTTGCATAATTAAAGATCTTCAAACATACCTTATTAATGAAATGTTTTTCTTCGTCTGAAAAAAAAAAATCAGTGTATTATCAAAAACCAATATTAATGTGTATCTAAAAGAGATTAATCGTGAATGACAAGGTGACATTGGTATATTAGTTGAAAGTTGAAACTACGTATTGTTGGAGATGAGTTTAGCATTCCCCGGTTTAGTCCGGTTTGAACCGAGACCGACCCAATTGATCCCGGTTTACGACGGTTTGAACCAAGTAGAGAAGGTCCATGATCACACTCAACGGCCCAACTCGGTGCCAAACGCGCCGACCTCCGAGAATTACAGAATCTTTCTAGATTTCGTTGTGAGGAAAGGAGATTTCTTTATCCTTATGGAATTAGGAAAATGAAATCCTCTCGATTTAGACCGACTCAGAACCTTATAAATAAGGAGGTCCTCGCCACAATTCAATTCATTCACAATCATCTACGAGACATAAGGAGATTCAAGAGCAGCGACCTCGGCTTTTATCTTCTTAGTTCTTAAGTCCTTTTATGATCTAACAATCTTGTAGCTCTACCGAGTTTAATCAATAAAACGAGATTCGATCCATTGAGTTTACTGTTTTGCCCCTTGTATGATTTTCAGAATCAACAATTGGCGCCGTCTGTGGGGAATCGAAGCCACCCTCTTCCAAGCTATATCAGCACATATAGCCGATATCGCCAAGAAAAACAACGAAAGGTTCGACTCTTTGCTTGCAACTAAGACATAATTTTGTGACCAACTCACCGAGATCAGACAAACGCCCTTCCGACCCAGTGAAGAAAAGCTCGCCGATCTCCGACGGAACCTATTCTCCGAANAGATCGCACAATACGAAGGCACATCTGACCCCCGACATTTAATGACCTCCTTCAGAATCATGATGAACCACTTCAAATTCCAAACCGAGGAAGAACATGATGTTGCGAAGTGTCAACTCTTCGTCGAAAACCTCGGCGGGACCGCGCTCGATTGGTTCTCGCAACTCGAAGCAGACTCGATCAACAACTACACCGAGCTCACAACTAAGTTCCTCAAACTCTTCACCATGTTCATCAAGAAGAAGACCAAGAACGCCGAATTGTGGGCCCTCGAGCAAGGACCAACTAAGCCATTAAGAGACTTCATGGATCGATTTAAGTCGGTAGTAGCCCACTGCATCATTGATGATGATGCAGCGATCGAAGCTCTCTACAAAGCAACATGGTATCAGTCGGCCTTTCACAAGGAAATTCACCGCAACCGACCCCCAACCCTGGAAGATGCCCTGCACAAGTCGCACACGTATATTCAGGAGGAGAGGAGCATGCCGCCAAAGACAAGCAATACGTTCTCTTGAGACAGCCCTTACCTAAAGAAAAACCCAGGGAAGAAGCCCGCGAGCTGCGATCTCAATTTGAACGGCGACCTACAATACACCAAGTAACCGCCATCCCTCCACAACAACCCTGGAATACATGGGTCAAGCCGAAAGAACCAACATATGATCCAGCAGAGTCCGCGAGTAATCCTGAACCGTACTGCGAATTTCACAAAAGGAAAAGTCATAGTACCGAGGAATGCCGACACTTCAAGGATCTGCTACTTAAGAGCTTCAGAAACGGGGAGATCTCACCTCAGAGCATTCCCCGACCTAACAACAGATTCCGCCACAACAATAACAAGAAGCAGAGCACGGATAATAAACCCGAACGAGCTAAGGACTCCGCCGGTACCGAGCTACCAAAGCGAGATCGTGAGGACCAACCCGAAGATCACACTATCCCAAAAGCCCGAAAGAGGGTCCACATGATCATGGGAGCAATCGAGCCTTGCAATTACTCGGTTCGGGCAATCAAGGAACACAGTCGCGAAGCAATTACGGCACAACAAAACACCCGAGTTTCCAAAGGTGGTGTGCCCATTACCTTCACAGAAGCCGACACGGTTGGACTCCACATGCCTCACAACGACCCGCTGGTCGTCGAGCTACTCATCTGTGACGTTACCGTCGAAAGAATCTTAGTTGACACTGGCAGCTCGGTCAACATCATCTTCAGACAAACCTTAAAAGACACGGACATCCCGGACTCAGAAATCAAGCTGTACGTGAATCTCTGACTGGATTCACATGAGAACAAACCATGACCGCGGGAACAATCTAGATACCGATCTACGTCGGCGGAACAATAAAAGTAATAAAATTCTTGGTTCTGAACAAACCAACGATCTACAACGTCATACTTGGAACACCGTGGTTATTCGCAATGAAGGCCGTCGTCTCAACTTAACACCAATGCATCAAGTTCCCAACGCCGTACGGAGTCTTCACTCTCAAAGGGAACCAATCGACGTCTCGTTTATCCGCCATTAAAGAATGAAAACTATGGACAGCGCCCCGCACCTGCATGATCAGTTCGCACACAACTCCAACCAACCTACTAAACAAGAAAAATGATCCCGACTTACCAAAGCGAGAGTCGGTCCTACAAATCAACATTGATGACCTCAATCCCGAGAGATGCGTTGGTATCGGAGCCGAACTGGATCAACATATCAAAAGCGACCTCATTCGTTTCCTCAAGAAAAACGTTTAAACCTTCGCCTGGTTCATCGAAGACATGCCCGAAATCAATCCAAAAATCACATGTCATGAACTCACTATCGACCTAACCTTCAAGCCAATAAAACAGAAAAGACAAAAGCTTGGCCCAGAGAAGGCTCAAGCAGTGAACGACGAGGTCAAACGATTACTCGGAGCATGATCGATCACCGAGGTCATACCCATATTGACTGGCTAACCCCGTCGTTGTCAAGAAGAAGAATGGCAAGTGGAGAGTGTGCGTCGATTTCACCGACCTCAACAAAGCATGCCCAAAGGAGAGTTTCCCACTCCCGCATATTGACATACTGGTCGAGGCAACCGTGGGCAACGAGCTCCTCTCTTTTATGGACGCCTTCTCTGGTTATAACCAGATACTCATGCATCCCGACAATCGCGAGAAGACATCTTTTATCACAAATCGAGGTATCTATTGCTACAAAGTCATGCCGTTCGGCCTGAAAAACGCTAGAGCAACCTATCAAAGGCTCGTCAACCGCATGTTGGCAAGTCAGCTCAGCCGGACGATGGAAGTCTATATCGATGATATGCTGGTGAAATCTCTTATCGCCAAAGATCACGTCAGGCATCTCAGCACATGTTTCGACATACTTAATCAATACGGCATGAAACTAAACCCCGCTAAGTGTACATTTGGAGTCACTCATGGCGAGTTCCTCGGCTACATCGTTACTCAAAGAGGAATCGAAGCTAATCCTAAACAGATCTCGGTAATCCTTGATCTCCCATCGCCAACAACGAAACGAGAAGTCCAAAAATTGACAGGTCGAATTGCCACTCAACAGATTCATCTCCCAATCTACGGACAAGTGCCTACCGTTCTACCAATTACTCCGCGGTAAGAAAGACCTCGAATGGGACGATAAATGTGAAGAAGCATTCAAACAACTCAAGGAGTTTTTATCAACTCCACCCGACCTAGCAAAAACCGAAGATGGAGAAACTCTCTACCTTTACATCGCGATCTCGACATCAGCCGTAAGCGGAGTCCTAGTTCGGGAAGATTGAGGCGAACAAAAACCCATATTCTATATCAGCAAGTCTCTAGACGATGCCGAAACAAGATACCCCACACTTGAGAAACTCGCACTTGTTGTCATCATCTCAGCTCGGAAACTACGTCCTTACTTCCAGTCTCATTCAATCTCAGTTCTTACCAATCAACCTCTAGGAACAATTTTGCACAGCCCAACCCAGTCCGGCAGACTCGCCAAATGGGCAATCGAGCTAAGCGAATATGACATTGAATTCAAAAGCAGAACCACCATCAAGTCTCAAGTCCTGGCCAATTTCCTTATCGAGTTACCACACGAGCTAACAGTCACCGAGCTCCCAGGTGCAGAAAACTGGCTCCTTCACGTCGATGGCTCATCATCACACCAAGGTTCAGGAGTCGGTATACGCCTCCAATCACCGAAAGGCAAAATCCTGGAGCAATCATTTTGGCTGGAATTTCAAGCATCAAACAACGAGGCCGAGTACCAGGCACTTCTAGCCGGACTACGGTTGGCCAAGGCAGTTGGAGCAAAACACATACAAGCATTCTGCGATTCTCAGCTCGTCGCTAGTGATAAGCTCAAAAGTAATACCCTAAAAGTACTAAAGTTGTAGCTGCAGTACAGTAGGGGTCGAACCACAAAGACTCAAGAAAATCACACAATCGATCAATTAGTTTCGAATTAAGCTAAGCAATTCAGTTGAAACAGAAAGCAATAAACAATAAAAGAGTTGATTAAATTCGATGAAGAGAATATAGGCCCATGGTGTTTCTCAGGAAATCAGATAATGCAGATAACCAATCAGTCAGGATTCAGGTTATGCACGGTTCTTGAACTCAAATCACTAAGCTATAATTAACCAACTGTCGTTGCGGGAATTATCTAAATCTAAATCCCATAATCCCAAATCTCTTTGCAAATCCTAAAGATATAAACAAGCTTTAAAGTTCAGGTTTGATATGTTCACAGAACAACTAAACCAAATCTCTTTGCGGGTAGCTATTTTGCTCACCCTAAGTTCTGTCAGATTATCAATTGCACTATCGTGCCTAATCAATTAACCTAAGATCTAAGTTCCAGATTTGCAACCTAGAATTAGCTTTGAGAACAACCTAAGGTGAAGAACTAATTTAGATTTTGAATCCTAACCAATCAATTACCAGCACTCAATGAAATCCTTTATGAGAAAACCCTAAACCTAAAGTGGATATACTCAGACATGATTAATGGAACAAAAATCATAGATGAATAGAATTGCATAGAAGAAATCAATCAGAAACAAAGAGGTTCAGAGTTGTCTCCCCAAAAGCCCTAAAACAAATCTCTCTGAAAGTATCAAGAATAAAATAAAGCTTAGCCAACAAAAGTGGCTGAAAAACCTAATTATAATCATAAAACACGTTTTGGGCTAAATTGTAAATAATAAAGTCTTCTGGGCAATTTTGCAATTCTTCAACTCTTCATTTAAAGTCGCGACTCGTGTCTGCTTCAGTGAGTATCGACCGTTACTAGTCAGTATCGATCGATACTGAGGCTTCAAATCAGGTACTCAGCTACACGAACTTCTGCTTTGCTCCAAAATGCTCCAAAAAGCTCCAATATTTCCAATTATGCTCCAAACGTGCTAAAACCTGTAAAAGGCTCTAAAACACTACAAAATAGTAGAAAGACTCTATAAAACGGACTTATATCATGGCTTAAACGGGGTAAAAACCATGATATATCAGCTAGCCAGTACAACGGCGAATACAACGCGAAAAACGACCGCATGGACGCATATTCAAAATTGGTAAAGGAACTCGATGCCGAATTCCAATCTTTCAACCTCACTAAGATACCACGCAGAGAAAATGCCCCAGCCGATGCCCTCGCCTCAAGCTCGGATCCTCAGCTCCGACGTACGATCCAGGTCGAAAGCATCTCACGACCAAGCATCGAGCCGGCCGAGACTTGCAATGTGACCATACGTAGGCATAACTACGAGACGCATCTTGCTACCAATCCCAAACCACGAAAAGCAAGGAACAGTCCGAATTTTGAGCCCGATGAGACCGCCGAGACCGGTTATATGCCAAGCGACCCAGACCTACGAGATCAGTCGGACGAAGACGACGACGCATCTGAAGGACTTCATGCCTCTATGGACATCGAAGCCGAAGAAGAAAACAAGCCTGAAGATTGGACAATCGAGATCAAAATGTACGTATATGAAGGAACAGTTCCAGCCAACAGATGGGCTGCTCGGCGACTTAAAATGCCATCTGCCCGTTATATCGTTCTCGATGGCGAGCTCTTCCGATGGAGCGCTTCAGGTGTCCTCTTGACATGCGTTGCCGGTAAAGATATTCACAAGGTCATGACTCATGAGTAAAGTACACGATGGAGGTCGTTCTTTGGCCCTAAAAATAAAGAAGGCAAGTTACTATTGGCCAACAATGTTAGCGAACTGCGAGAAGTTCGCCGCCAAGTGTGAATAATGCCAAAGACACGACCCAATGATAAACCTCCCAACCGAGCTGCTCACCACCTCAACGGCTCCTTACCCTTTTATGCGATGGGCCATTCTACGAACCAAAAGCAGTTCATCTTGGTCATGACTGACTTCTTCACCAAATGGGTTGGAGCTGAATCTTATGCTGAGATACATGCTCTCAATGTCAAGAAATTCGTCTGGAAATACATCATATGCCGACACGGAGTACCGTACGAGATCGTCACAGACAATGGACCACAGTTCATTTCGACATTGTTCGGCGACTTTTGTGCTAAGTGGAAAAATCGCCTAAGTTTCTCCACGCCGAGGTACCCAACAGAAAACGGCCAGGCCGAAGCAACCAATAAAAACCCTCATCGACGACCTCAAAAAACGACTCGATACCAAGAAGGGATTTAGGGCCGACGAGTTATATGGAGTTCTCTGGTCCCACCGCACTACACCTCGCCGATCTACCGGGCAATCCCCTTTTTCCTTAGCATACGGAGTATAAGCTTTGTGTCCAGCCGAACTCGAAATTCCAGGCATACGCCGAACAATGTGATATCAGTGTATTTTACCACATCTAGTCTGATATTTTCTTCCGTTTTCCTTGTGTTTCATCTAGTTTTCATTATATACACATTGCATTTAGGTCAAAAACGTGTCACATTGCATCTTAGATGTCCTACGTCATTTTTGTGTTCTTTTTGGCTTGCTGGAGCCTTTCTCAGGTGTTTGGGAGTGACTTGGATCAGATTGGATGAAAGGAGACGATTGAAGTTCGAGGAAAAACCGCAAAGATCGAGTGAAGAACGAGAAGACCGGGAATCAATGTGCGATCGGTTGCAAACCGATCGCAGAAGCCGATGTCAAGAAAATCAATGCGCGATCGGTTGCAAACCGATCGAACAACGGATCAAGATCGTGATACGACTTTTGGCTTGACTTTGGGACCAACCCCTTTTGTAATATATTCAACACTTGTTTTCTCTTTCTTACCAACTCTCCACAGACGAAAAATATCATCACTCTGCTTCTTTTTACTGTTTTAGAAAACCTATCTCTTCTCTCCTCTTGTGTTCATGAAAGATTCAAGATCCACACCATCATAGTGAAGATTTTCTTAATTTCCTTCCATCAATCTTCTTATTTTTACTATGTCTTGCTTTTGTTCGGTTTTGTTTTGTGATTTAGTTATGTGTGAGTAGTTTCATTATGAATTGTGGGAATGGTTGATTTAGAGGGATAAATGATTATCTCTTGATGTTTAGAACAAGATTATAGAAATTCTCATGTTGAGAAGTGGTCTTAAAGCTAGGATTGAACTAGCTACTCAATTTCTATAATATGGACAGATTAAGGATCATTAATTGGCTTAAAAGGACTTACGTTTTATGCTTGTTGATAATTCGGTAGCAATTGAGAGATTAGCTAATTTGAATTATCAATGAAGGGTTTAGCATCATGAGAGTGAGTTAAGCTATTTGTATGTGTACCTTGCCATAGAATTCAGCTTATTGAGTGATTAGAAACATCATTAGTGAATCATAGAATACTCCTAATCGAATGCCATTTCCTACGATCCATATCTTTATTTTCTTGAGTAAAATCGATTTAGTGTCTTGTTTTCTTTGAATCTATATTTCTTGAACTAGCTTGTAATCATTTTTATTGTCCTGTATGTTTTTATTTTCTATCTTTTATTTTTAGTTTTATCGTAATTAGTTTTTAAAACAAAAACCAAAAAACGTTTAGCTTAACTTAAGTAGTTTCTTGTATTCTTACTGTGATGTTCTTTCTCTCTGTGGATTCGACCCCTACGTACTAGAACGATACACCGTTATGATTGTGGTAGTCTACACATTAGGGTTATTGATGTGTTGAAAAACGACTAATCAATTTGGCGCCATTGCTGGGGAGATAGCAATAGCCATTAGGATTTGGATTCTATCTAAGTCTAAGTATTTTTCTTTACTTTGTTACTAAACTACTATGTTTTGTTTGCTCTGTTTTTGAAGGTGTATGCACACAAGAAGTCAAGGGCAAGAGAACTTGCAACCACTTGTGCTTGATATTCGAAGACTCGAAAGAGACAACCAAGGAGCAACCAGAGAACGTGCTGAGCACGTGAGGCGTTTAGGCATGGACGCTTAGCGAAATGATCCTCCTCACCTATGAGAGAACCAACCGCCACCACCACTAGACGAAGTCCAAGGAGTGGGCTTAGACCCGAGGCAGCCAATCCATCCTCCTAGACAGCCACAAAGGATTGGTGCATTCGATGAACCCACTACACAAGGGGTTATAACTGGGATAAGGCCACCACCATTTGCGAACAACAACTTTGAGATTAAATCAAGTCTCATTAACATGGTGCATAACTCAAGGTTCTTAGGAATGGCATTGGAGAACCCGATCGATCGATCGCATCGATCAGTTCGACCGTCTTTGTGGGACGGTGAAGATGAATGGAGTCTCGGAGGACGTTGTCAAGTTAACTCTCTTCCTATTCTCTTTGGGAGACAAGGCTGCTCAATGGTAGAAGAGTGTGGTTACTACCACCATACCAACTTGGGAGGAATGCAAGAAGCAGTTCTTGGCGAAGTTTTTCTCGAGATAAAAGACAGCAAAGCTGAGAAACGACATCACAAGCTTCAAGTAAGGAACCAATGAGTCGTCTTATGAAGCGTGGGAGAGATTGAAAGGTTATACAAGAGCTTGTCCTCACCATGGAGTCTCCAAAGAAGCACTTCTCGGAATCTTGGCACTATGATCTTTGATGAGACCCAGCTATGATAGCTTTGGATTGTTCTATGAAATAATGAGTTGAATCTGGGAGGCTGAGAATGCTATCAGAGAAGTAAATGGTGGTTCGATCTGGAGCTAGTTTGGCAATACATGGATCGCTAAGGTAATGGTCATTGCGGAATTTTAAAGGAAATGTGAGTCTCTGTGTTTTCAAACTTTTTCTTCTTGCTTAGGTTTCTGTTTGCTTGAGGACAAGCAAAAGGCTAAGTCTGGGGGAATTGATATATTTGGTTTTTACCGTTTTCTATCGTATGTTTTGGTGTTTCTTTTCATCGTTTTATCGAGTCAAGGTCCGTTTTTAGAGTCTTTTAGTCCTTTATTTAGATATCTCAGGTAAAAAGGCGTTTAAGGAAGAAATTGGAGTTACGAGGGAAAAAATGCATGGAACCGTGAAGAAAGGAGCAAAATCGGTCGATGCAAGGAGTGCATCGACCGATGCAACACCACCAGAGATTTCTCCATCGGTCGATGCAAGGAGTGCATCGATCGATGCAACAGACCAGAGAATCGGCAATCAATCGATGCAAGTGGTCCATAGAATTGACCATCGACCGATGCAAGGAGTGCATCGATCGATGCATGCCGACGAGAAGAAAAAGGAGATTTCTGTTTTTCCTATTTTGCTCTGAAAACTCCCTATTTTGACCTAATTCGACCTAGACCTATATATACTCTATTTTTAGCCACTTTGACGGCACCGCTGGAGACCGCTTTTTTCTACGCTTTATTTTAGAACTTTTGGTTTTTGGCACTTGTAAGATTTGGGGAGACGAATTCGAATCTCTAACTCATATACCGGAGAAGATTTATGAACCCTTTTGGATTTTATTCTTATTGGATTATGAAGTTCTTTTCATCTTTATGTGTTTTCCTTGCTTCCATGTCTGAGTAATCTCTCTGTTAGGTTTTTAGGGTTTCGAAGGATTTTCATGAATCACTGAAACGGATCTGTTAGAATAGGGAATCACATAGAGTTCTTCATCTATTGTTGAGTTTAAGGCTTAGATTAGATTGATCACCTAGTTTATGATCTTAGGATTAATATATTCATCAAAAGTGTTTTAGATTTCCCGAAAGAACTTAGATGAGCAAATTTTCCTTAGCCAACGAAAGCTGATGCTAAGGCGATTTGTAAACTTATCAAACCTAAACTTTAATGCGTGCCTAGAATTTTAAGGTCAAACAACAGTTTAGATCCTTAGGTTGATTGGCATAGTAGTTAGTGCCACGACAGTGTGCTAGCTAGACTTTCATGTTTGAGTTCGAGAACAATTCTTAATTCATTCCCTGTTCGATAATCTGTTTAGTGAGTCTTGATTTCTTGCGAATTACCTGAAGACCTAGCGTTTTTCCATATTGAATTTACATCCTTTAATTTGTCATTCTTAGTTTTAGAAGATACAAAATCACAAACAATTGTCATTAGTCTTAGCTTTACTTTCTTTATGCATTCTCGTAGTATTTCATTTGGTCTCTGTGGATTCGATCCCTACAATACTACTTTGTTAGCTGCGCTCTTACAGTAGTTACTTTTACGATTAAACTCTGAGTGTATCAAGACATCAACATGGATGAAGCTGGAGCTTTCGTCATCGCCAAGAAAGTCCCACTTGAACTCATGCTTTGAGAACGTCCCACTTTGAGAACTCATCGCCAAGAAAGTCCCACTTAATTTGTCATTCTTGATTCTTCATTATTGATGATGGTTGATGCTTTGAGAACGTACTACCGTGGTACCGTCCGTCTTATAACTGCGTTTATTTGGCTCTTTGTAGTTCCATGATTCTTTTGTTCGTTTATTGTTTTGTATTAACTATTAAGTTGTCTTAATTATGTCACTTTTTTGTTTATTAAAATCTTGTAATAGTATCATATATACTATCTTTGATTAATCTATCAATAAATTCTTTTCTATATGTATATGGTTTATTCGTATCCGGCTCGACAAGTTGGATATCTTACAATATGTTTCTTTCTTAATTTAGACGTAAGCACAAAAGAAATAAAAATAATTTGAACAAAAAAAATATATTGTAAAGTCAGTAACATCACATAAATAATTTATATCGATATAATATGGGGATTATTGATGAAGATTGTAGACCAAACCTGTTAAAAAAAAATATTTTAACTAGTTAATCACTCATGATAAAGTGAAAGATTGTAAAGAACGCTAGAGTTAGTGAATTCGGAAATTCGGAAATATCTGGTTCAGGGCCTTTTATTCCGCACATTAATTTTATGGGCCAAATTTCCAAAATAGTGAATTCGGCCAATCAATAGATAACCTGTCTTATTCAACGTTTGGCTATTTTTTTGAAAACTATCTATTTCCCCTTAAAAATATGATTTTGAGCCTAATGCTATTTTTCACCTAGTCAAAAACCTATTTCCCCAGTTCCAAATTTATTTGCTCCCGAATATCAGTTAATGTTATAAACCAAACATAAACCGAGCAAACCAAATCTTAAACCGAATTAAAACGGATTCCAACAAAAAACAACCCAAAAACCCAACCCGGTAATGACCCGACCCAATTTTTTCTTTCACCCGGTTTTCTTTTTCTTCTCCTCTTGTGGTCTCTGACCGTCGATTCCTTCTTCTCCGAGAGAGAGAGAGTCGATTCAATTTCACATCTTCTGGAAAAATTTCAAAATTTTCTTCATTTCACGTATTAAATTCGATTTCCCATTAATCAAAAACATCTTCTTTCCCGTGCCCAGAGCTCCATTTTCTCCTATTTGATCGAGTTTCGGCTATGTCTCAATCGAAGGGATAGAGAGAGAAAGAGAGTCAATTCGATTGCTCATCGTCTGAGATTTTATTTCTTTGAATTTGATTACCCATTAATCAGAAACAGCTTCTTTCCCATGCCCAATTTCTTCAAATTTGATCGTAATCCGAGTTTTTTTCGTGGTTCTTGAATATCTCTCTCTATAATCTTTCATGGCTTCTTGTAAACTACTCCCGAAATTAGTTCTTGTTGAAAGAACAAACCCAGAACAAATCAAACCACAACTCTCGAAGCAAGACAATAGAAGATCTCTTCAAATCAAAATAAACTCTGAAATTAGTTCTTATTGGAATTAAGAAGGGAGAATTAAGAACAAACCCATAACAAATCCTGTAAACTACTCCATTACGAATTGAAATTAAAATTGAAACTAAAATTGAAATTAAAATTCAAAAGCGTGAAATGTCCTTTCGTGAAAGCGTGAAGCGTGAAATGTGAGAGAGCTAGGGTCGGATGTGAGAGATCCTGGTCCGACACCATTGACGAGAGACTTCAAAGCTTTTTCAATATACCAGAGANCTTCCTAGCTCGGCAATGTGCTCAACCTCCTTGGTGTCGTCTAGGATCATATCATCCCCCTCCTCTTGAAAAGGATTTGTCCTCAAATCTGGACTATCTGCAACAAAAGGGCTTAAGTCAGCAACATTAAAACTAGAACTAATTGCGTACTTACCTTGCAAGTCAAGTTTGTAGGCATTGTTGTTGATGCGTTCAAGCACGCGGAATTGACCGTCCGTCCTTGGCATCAGCTTGGATTTTCGCTCGTCCGGGAACCTTTCCTTCCTTAGGTGAATCCAAACTAGATCTCCCGGTTCAAAGATCTGCTCACGTCGGCCTTTGTTTGCTTGCTTGCGGTACTGTTCGGTTCTTTTCTCGATGTTCCTCCGCGCTTGTTCATGCATCTGCTTCACTAACTCGGCTTTCCTTTTTCCATCAAAACTCAAACGCTCATTGGAAGGGAGCTCAATTAGATCCAATGGGGTAATAGGATTAAAGCCATAAACCAATTGAAAAGGTGAAAACTTAGATGCGGAATGAACAGCATGATTATACGCAAACTCTACATGCGGCAAACAATCTTCCCAAGTCTTAATATTCTTTTTAATGACAGCACGCAAGAGAGTAGACAAGGTCCTATTTACTACTTCAGTTTGCCCGTCAGTTTGCGGGTGACAAGTAGTTGAAAACAATAACTTCGTACCTAGTTTTGACCATAGTGTTTTCCAAAAATAACTTAAAAACTTAGTATCACGGTCGGAGACTATTGTCCTAGGCATACCATGTAAACGAATAACTTCCCTAAAGAACAGTTCGGCTATGTGAGATGCATCGTCCGTTTTATGACAAGGAATGAAGTGAGCCATCTTAGAAAATCTATCAACTACCACAAAGATGGAATCTCGACCTTTCCTAGTCCTAGGCAATCCAAGAACAAAATCCATAGACAAGTCAACCCATGGTACAGTAGGTATGGGCAAGGGAGAATACAAACCTTGGGACGTTACCTTAGACTTCGCTTGTTTACAAGTAACACACCTACCGCAAATACGTTCGACGTCTCTTTTCATGTGCGGCCAATAAAAGTGTGCTTGTAGCGTACTCAACGTTTTAGCCACTCCAAAGTGTCCCATGAGTCCTCCTCCGTGTGATTCCCTAACAAACAATTCCCTCAAAAAACAGTGAGGCACGCAAAGTCTATTCTCATAAAACAAGAAACCTTCATTTCGAAAATACTTGCCGAAAGCAAATTTTTCACTCGCATGGAAAGCTTCTTTAAAATCAAGATCAGTTGCGTACAGCTCTTTGATTTGTTCAAAACCAAGCAGCTTTGTTTCAAGAGTAGAGAGAAGAGTGTACCTCCTTGACAATGCATCGGCCATGACATTGTCCTTACCTTGTTTGTAGCGGATTACATACGGGAAAGTTTCGATGAACTCTACCCACCGTGCATGACGTTTGTTGAGCTTTTGTTGTCCTTTGAGATGCTTGAGTGACTCATGATCAGTATGAATCACGAACTCCTTGGGCCATAAGTAGTGTTGCCACGTTTGTAACGCCCGAACCAACGCATATAGCTCCTTGTCATACGTCGGGTAGTTTAAGGTGGCGCCTCCAAGCTTCTCGCTAAAGTAAGCTATCGGTCGTTTATCCTGCATAAGAACAGCACCAATACCAATTCCTGAGGCATCACATTCGATTTCAAATATTTTCAAAAAATTGGGTAAAGAGAGTAGGGGGCATTAGTAAGCTTCTCTTTTAACGCTTGAAAAGCGTTTTCTTGCGGCTCTCCCCATTTGAATCCCACATCTTTCTTGATGACTTCTGTTAGAGGTGCGGCTAAGGTGCTAAAGTCTTTGACAAATCTTCTATAAAATCCCGCAAGTCCATGAAAGCTCCTTACTTCACCAACTGTCTTCGGACTAGGCCATTCCCGGATTGCTTTCACTTTCTCTTTGTCGACTTCAATCCCCTGCGCGCTTACAACAAAACCTAGGAAAACCAAATTATCTGTGCAAAAGGTACACTTCTTGAGATTGGCAAATAATTTTTCCTTCCTAAGAACAGTCAAGACAGATTTTAGATGCTCTATGTGATCGTCCAAATTTTTGCTATATACTAAGATATCATCAAAGTATACAACAACAAAAATGCCTATGAATGCTCGCAAAATATGATTCATCAATCTCATGAATGTACTAGGCGCATTGGTTAATCCAAATGGCATGACTAACCACTCATATAAGCCATGCTTAGTCTTAAATGCCGTTTTCCACTCATCCCCCTCTTTCATCCTAATTTGATGATAACCGCTTTTAAGATCTATTTTAGAAAAAATGCAAGAACCGTAAAGTTCATCTAGCATGTCATCTAAACGGGGTATAGGGTGGCGATACTTTACAGTGATATTATTGATGGCACGGCAGTCAACACACATGCGCCATGTTCCGTCCTTCTTCGGAACAAGTAAGACCGGCACCGCGCAAGGACTCATGCTCTCCCGGATGTGGCCCTTTTCCATGAGCTCCGTGACCTGTCTTTGAAGCTCCTTAGTCTCCACGGGATTGGTCCTGTATGCTGGTCGGTTAGGTAGAGCAGCCCCGGGCACAAAGTCGATCTGATGCTCGATTCCTCGGATCGGCGGTAAACCGCTCGGGTTATCGTCGGGAAAGACATCTTCAAAATCCTGCAAGACAGAAACGACTTTGCTCGGAAGCTCCGGCTCTAAATCAGTATAAGTAAGAAGAGATTCTTTAAACCTTAGTAAAACAAAAGAATTTTCAGCATTCAAAGCTTGTCTTACTTCACTAGGTCGAGCAAAAAGGATATTTTTCTTCGCGGCATTCTTTTTGATGACGCTAAAGTCTGTGCTATCTTTTCCTTTGGAATTTGTAGCAATCTCAGCTTCAGACTCCTTCTTTTTATCACGGGCCTTTTGGTCTTGATAGATTTCCATCGGTGTCATAGGAACAAGAACCACGTGTTTGCCCTTATACGCAAAAGAGTGTTGATTGGTGAGGCCGTCGTGTGTAACGTTGCGATCAAACTGCCATGGCCTCCCTAAGAGTATATGCCCAGCCTCCATAGGTAACACGTCGCAAAGGACTTCATCAACGTAACTCCCTATAGCCAAAGGGACAACAACTTGTTGCGTTACCCGTAGTGGTCTCTCGTTGTTTAGCCATTGGAGATGATATGCTCGCGGGTGCTTCTTGGTTTCCAAGTTCAATTTCTCCACAAGGGTGGTGCTGGCTACGTTGGTACAGCTGCCTCCATCAATAATAAGGCTGCACAGCTTCCCCTTCACGCGGCATCTTGTATGAAAGAGATTCTCTCTTTGTTCCACTTCCGTAGGACGATCTTGTGTCAAGACTCTTCTTGAAACTAGTAACTCTCCGTAGATAAGATCTTCGGCTGCCTCCATACTGGGTGAAACCTCTAAGTCGTCCTCAGCTTCGGATTCAATGTCGCCGTTTTCCTTAAGTACCATTACGCGCTTATTCGGACAAGCATTAGCAAAATGCCCTCGGCCTTGGCATTTGTAACATCGAACATCGGCACTCTTCCCTTGAGAACTCTCAGCTTTCTCATTAGGGTTCTTAGAATAAGTAGGCGTAAACGGTTTAGGCTCGTTTGCCGGTTTCGCCTCAAACTTCGGCCGGAATCCGGATCGGTCATCTCTTGGCGGATTCGATCTTAGGCTGGATCCGTAAGACGTTTTTGCTGCGTTCTTCCTCCGAAGTTGCTTTTCTATGATGTTAGCTCGCTGTAGCATCTCCTCTAGATCCCCATAATTGTACAGTTCAAGCGCATCTTGAATCTCACGGTTAAGGCCTCCTAGAAACCGTGACATAGTAACTTCGTCGTCTTCCACCAAATGTGCTCGGGTCATGAGCATTTCAAGCTCTTGGTAGTACTCTTCTACGCTCCTGGTTCCTTGTATAAGTTTCCTCATTCGGTTGTGTAGATCACGTTGGTGATGACTTGGAACAAACCGTTTCTTCATCACCGCTTTCAATTGCCTCCACGTGACGATAGGGTCTTCATCGTTACGCCTTCTAGATCGGTAGAGCTGTTCCCACCAACTTAGGGCATAGTTACAAAATTCTGCTACGGCCGCCTTCACACGTTGAGCTTCCGTGAACTCATTACAATCGAAAACCAGTTCCGTCTTCATTTCCCAAGCCAAATAGGCATCCGGGTCGTTCTTCCCGTGAAATGGTGGAATTTTTGCCGTGATAACCCTAGTATTTTCACGCCTTGGCCTCCTTTGGTAACTGCCGGATGTATGACCATCGGAGTCATGATTTCGCCTTGCGTCTCTTGCTCGTCGCGGTCTTGCGTGATTCTCATTTTGGGAGAGATCACCGTAATATTCGTTGGGATGCACGGGTCGGTCGATGGGGTCGTCGTTAGGGTCGTTCACCGGAAGATTGCCATTAGGCCGGTTCGTGTGATTGTTTTGGCTCGGCGCGGTCTCGGCAACTTTCAGTATCTCACGCTGCATGAGATCCATCCTTGTGGTCATTTCACCAAGTATCCGGGTTATCTCGTTCGTGGCTGCTTCATGCACGGGTCGCCCATTGGGTAGAAGTTTTGACCCCAATTCGTTGATTAGCCGCGATACCTCCGTCATGACCGCTTGATTGTTCGGTGAACTTGAATCTGAAATCTCCTCGGACATGATGGTACCTACACAAGCGACACAAACAAATCACTAGCAACGGTTCGAGAATGTATCGATTGATACGAACTAAAATTGCTACGAAAATTTTCTTTCTCCTTCGTTTTTTTTTTTTTTTTGGATTTATGATGAAACTAAAACACCCTAAATAAGGTCTAGATGATAAAAATTATAACAAAATTTATAAGATCTTTATTTCGACAAAAAGAAGATGAACGGCAAACTAAACTTAAGAACAAGTCGAAATGAAAAATGAAAGAAGCGATAGATGGAACGATATTACCGGGTCTTTGAGTTGCTCTGATACCACATAATACACCCTTCCCAAGGGATCTCCCAAAGAGCGGCAGTAGGGTTGGATAATCCTCGATCGGATCGGTTTGCAAGCAAAACCGATGAGTGAGGCGGTGGGTGATCGTAGCCTTGGAACGTGGAGAAGGGTGAAAAGGGCGTGAGAATCACTCTCAATATTCCCCCCAGCCTGGCTCACTTGCAACGTTCTTCGACGATGATCGGTAGAATGATAAACCAAAAGGAGGCGGAAGATCCTTTTGATAATCGACTTGAATTTCTTTAGAATCGCACCAAAGAAAGACAAGGGTTGGATCAAACTCGTGAATCACTCACAAGGAAAGAAATAAGAAAGTTTTATTGATAATTGTTGTCTCTACAACAATGAGACATATGAGTTTAAATAGAAGGAGAGAATGCAAAGAGTCTAAAAACCACACCGAAAATGACAAAGCATTAAATGTCATCGAAAATGAAAGTAAGACCAAAGACTTGAATTTTCGCATGTCCCTTGGAATTCTTTGGTCGAAAATTTGATAAAGGGTTTGTTGGATTTGGGCTTAAGAAAAGGGTGCCAAGGCCTCATTAAAAACCTTACCAAGTAAAACCCATTGGGTAAAAACCTTGGCTAAGGAAAAGAGCACACTTGGAATCAAAACCAATACGGTTTGAAACACCCTTTCCGTATCACCCAAATGTTCTTCACGGCATTGGGCTTGTCGGATAAGTCCTCCTAGTGCTTCCTTGAGCCTCCTTGCCTTAGCTCTCGTCATTGCTCCTTCGGGTACAAGCAAGTTATCGTCCGGTTGCTCCTTAACCTCTCTTCCTAGCTCGGCAATGTGCTCAACCTCCTTGGTGTCGTCTAGGATCATATCATTTCCCGTGCCCAGAGCTCCATTTTCTCCTATTTGATCGAGTTTCAGCTATGTCTCAATCGAAGGGATAGAGAGAGAAAGAGAGTCAATTTGATTGCTCATCGTCTGAGATTTTATTTCTTTGAATTTGATTACCCATTAATCAGAAACAGCTTCTTTCCCATGCCCAATTTCTCCAAATTTGATCGTAATCCGAGTTTTTTTCGTGGTTCTTGAATATCTCTCTCTATAATCTTTCATGGCTTCTTGTAAACTACTCCCGAAATTAGTTCTTGTTGAAAGAACAAACCCAGAACAAATCAAACCACAACTCTCGAAGCAAGACAATAGAAGATCTCTTCAAATCAAAATAAACTCTGAAATTAGTTCTTATTGGAATTAAGAAGGGAGAATTAAGTGTCAAGGATACGCTGTATCTCTGATTATTGTCTCAATATTCTCTTTCTATAATTGGCTCTTCTAGAGTATTCTCCTGTACATGTATATAAGTGTATCTTCTGTCAATACTTAATCTCAAGAAAGTATTCTCACTTACATGGTATCAGAGCAGGTCTCGATACCCTAATTCCTTTTTCTTTTCTCACGGACGCCTCCCTCTCTCTCTTTCTCCTTTAGATCTCGATCTCCTTCTCCTTCTTGTTTTCTCTCACAAGCCGCTTTTCATCGACATGTCTACCTCTTCCGCTGAAACAGTTGACACTACTCCACACGTACTTCTCAATGTCAACATGTCAAATGTGACAAAGCTAACCGCAAGCAACTACCTCATGTGGAGCCTTCAGGTCAATGCACTCCTTGATGGCTACGAGTTGGCTGGTCATCTCGATGGATCAGCAACTCCACCACCCACCGTCACGGTCAATGATACGACAACACCAAATCCGGCTCACACCCTCTGGAAACGACAAGACAAGCTCATCTACAGCGGGCTCATTGGTGTTATATCTGTCTCCGTCCAGCCGATCGTTTCGACAGCCAAAACTGCAGCCGACATATGGAAGACTCTTGCTGCAACGTACGCAACACCGAGCAGAGGACATATGCAACAGCTCAGGCTTCAAATCCGACAATGGTTCAAAGGCACTAAAACCATTGACGAATACATTCAAGGTCTCACAACAAGGTTTGATCAATTGGCGTTGCTTGGAAAACCAATGGATCATGAAGATCAACTTGAATACATCATAGCTGGCTTACCCGAAGAATACAAAGCTGTTGCAGATCAACTTGAAGGCCGTGATGTCACACCATCCATTACGGAAGTTCACGAGAAACTGCTTAACAAAGAAGCCAAATTGCTAACAGCCCTCTCTGCTCCCACCAATGTTCCTGTCACGGCCAACACTGCCTCAACCAGACCTCATGAACGCCAGCGTCAACAGAACCAGAATCAGCGGTCATCTCAATCTTGGACTCGAAATCAACAGCAACATCAATACAACACCTTCAGAGACAACCGCGTCTCGCGTAACGCTCAAGGTGGATATCAAGGGGGATATCAAGGTCGCTGTCAGCTATGTGGGGTGCACGGTCACAGTGCCAAGAGGTGTCCCCAACTGCATAACCAAAACTTGACATCAAGTAACAACTCTGTGAGTTCCAACTATCCACCATGGCAACCTCGTGCCAATCTGGCCTTGGGATCCCCGAATCCAAACTCCTCGTGGCTCATGGACAGTGGGGCTACACACCACATGACAAGTGATCTCAGCAACCTCGCACTCCATCACCCTTATCAAGGAAGTGATGCGGTTCTCATCGGCGATGGGTCTGGTCTTAACATAACTCATACTGGTTCCCTTTCTATGCCCTCTCCTCTCCGCAATTTTGCACTAAATAATGTCCTTTGCGTTCCACACATTCACAAAAATCTGATCTCAGTGTACCGCCTTTGTAATTCTAACAAAGTTTCTGTTGAATTCTTCCCCGCTCACTTTCAGGTGAAGGATCTGAACTCGGGTGTCCCGTTGCTCCAAGGCAAAACTAGAGGAGATCTCTATGAGTGGCCGGTTTCTCCAACTACTCTCAACTCATTCTTTGCCACTTCGACACCAAAAACATCGTTAGATGATTGGCACTTCCGCTTAGGCCATCCATCTCTTTCAATTCTTAAAAATATTGTTTCTCGTTATTCTCTTTCTCATTCAAAAACTCCATCTCAAACTTCGTTATGTTCTGATTGTTCCATCAATAAAAGTCATAAATTACCTTTTGCTCACTCTTCGATTTCTTCCTCACGACCTCTTGAG
>PKMM01026598.1:0-208288 GCA_002933915.1 Eutrema heterophyllum | reverse complement strand
ATTCAGAGGTTTCAATCAAAGGTTTTTTAACTATATAAAAATTATTAAAATATGCAAAAATATTTAACGTGTCGTACGTTTACATTTAAAATTTAAAAAGGTAACAAATCCTTTTTACCAACAAAAAAAAGGTAACAAATCCATATAAGTCGTCTATTCAGTTTTCTTTTCTTAGTCGGTGTTAACTCCATTTTTTGTAAATGTCGGGTCATTTGTAACCAAATTGTGAGATATAGGAAACCAAATTGTGAAAACAAGCAGACATATATGAAACCAAATTGTGAAAAAATAACATTAAAAAGCACGTATGCAACTATTGGCTTAATGATTTCAGACTTAGAGACAAAGTTAACACTACACCACGTTTGTAACAAAATCACAAAGTTTTGTTTGATGTTAACTCAATCGATCATTTAAAATATATCTCTATAAAATTATTTAAAAAGACATTTTTGAAAATGAACTTTGTTTTATAAGTTATTACATAATATGCCATTAAAATAAAAAAAGATGATTGAAATAGAAAAGAATATAATTGTTTTTTAAAATTATTGACGAGAATATGAAAAATATTTATTTATCATTAAAGATGTTATTTACTATTTAGTTCTTAATATTATATATTTTAAATATAATAATCAATCTATATATATTCAAAAAAAAATCTATTCAAAATATTGCTATATTTTCACTATAATTTATTTGAATATATATCAAAATAAAAGTTGAAAAATATTTTACTAATTTTATAAAAAAATTGAACACAAAAAAATTGATTTTTTTAAAGAGTTCGTGAACTAATCACAAAACTATAGTCATTAAACGGTGCATATTAGAGTTATGTTTTCAAAATTATAGGTTTTGCTGGTTATCCCGGATAATATTTTAATCCACTGCAAATCTTCAAAACGAGTTAAATAGACAAATTATTCTGTTTGATAACTCTATGTATAATCATGAATTTGACATATTATAAAATTCAAATAAAAGTAAATTTTCTTAAATTTCAAAATAATTTTTTTTTAAAATAGCGCGGATTAAATGATAATACAAAAACAGTAAGAGTAAGATGGAGCATAAATATGTGAACTAACTACGAGTTTATACAATTTGCAAAAAAGATGTTAACGTTCAATTTAATTTATTGCAATGTGGCTCGAACGTGATCAATATTACTGTTTAGATGGGATTGTTTCTGTTTACCGAATTTGAATTCGAGTTCGAGTTTGGAGGTGTACCTGGATAATGCATTGGTAAATCATACCAGTAGTTTTTCTGTCAGAGTTTTCAGTTATAGGACTTTAAATGATTTTTTTTTTTAGGGTTTGAGTACGAAGAATTTACTACATTACACATCAGTCATTGATTGCACTCAAAACCCAACGTGGATTTTTTTTTATTCAGTCTATATTTTGAGGTTGTGATTTATCCATTGAGTAATACGCCCCAGCCAATGAAATCCCAGACGATCATTTCATATTTTCATACGATTACAAAAATATGGTAAAGTATGAGAGATTTTTCTAGAAAGGTGTTGGCTTGGAGAAGTTGTAAAAAAAAAGGAACCAAACAGAAAAAAAAACAAATTGAAAAATGTCAATAAAGTTACAATTATATACTAACAAATCACAGTAATTCATTTGGCGCCATGGTTTAGTAGTTACCAAGCAATAGCAATAATATAATTTTCATTAATGTTAATAAAATGAGTATTACCACCTCATTTTTGAGGTACAAAAGAATTCTGAGGATTAGAAACAAAGAGTTATGGGAAACTAATTACTTTTAGAAACATAATTTGATGCGTGGCTTATAAGTTACTAATCAAATTAAGTGGTTTCTCCAACAACAAGCAATTCACTTGTGTTGTGTCATGCTCATTCTCATATTTACATTACATAGCCTAATATATATTTCCCAGTAGGAAAAACACCGTCCATTCTCATATTAATTTTGAACGTTTGTTATGAGAAAATTGTCTCACTTTATATATATATATATATATATAAAATGTCTCACGTTTAATACGGTTCTGCTTTTCTTTATATTTGTAACATTTGTATCTCTTTACAACATCTTATTGTGTTACCACAATTGTAAACCTCATAGTAAGTATTTTGATATTTTCACTAATTAAATCCCGAAGAAAAAGTCACCAATTACGACATAAAGAGACTTAAGTCCGGATGCGTATGATATTAAATCGTGGTTTTCGCCACCGACAATTAAATCAAAACATGTATCGGTTGAAATAAATATATCGATGAGAAAAAAAGAGTTGGGTGCTAATTTTTTTTTGTTGTAAATTCATATCAAATCAATCTCCATCTTTTACAAATAATAACGTGTATCATGTGGATAAATATAAAATTGCATGGCGCTTAGGAAACCTCGAAAAAACGATTGACTAACATAGTTTCGTCGGTTGTACTGGTACATACTAATTTTTGAACTTTTTCTTTATGTGTATTTCAAGTGATGAAGCAGTAATGTATCTCTGTATTTCTTAGATTTCTTTTTTTGATACACAGATTGAAACCATCATATCGTATTTTGATAAAACCTTCGCCTTTTTTTTCTTGTCAACACAATAGCCAATATATCAACTTTAATAGATTTATGACAGATTGTTACGATTTAGATCATTACAGAAAATAAAAAACATATTGATCCATTCTTTGAGTAGATCATGAACATCCAAACTGAGAATAAGATAAAAGAAAATATTGTTCTTGTTCCATTGCCTTGGTAAGAACTTATCAGAAGATAAAGACAAAAGACAAAAGACAAAAGAAATTCTTCGTTACAATTTTAATGATGGTTAACCGTCAACACAAACAATAAAGATCTTATGTATAGGTTTTTCTAAATGAACTCACAACCTTGATATTTCAGAGACTAGACTCAGTTGAAATCCAACCTAATTCTGGAACTTACAAATGCTATGCAAGTACCTAAGAGGCCCAGTGGGGGCATTATCAATGGACGATACCATACCACTAGACTATTGGCGACAAAGCAAGTAAATTGGATCTTTGGAGTTATTGAAAATGAAATATATACGTAGAAACAAACAATCTTCGAGCCCCAAGAAAATCAGGAGAGGCGAGAGAGAGATAGAGAGTACAATATAATAATATTACTCTGTCTTGGAGATTGGAGGCACAGAGACTTTGGTCTCGAGCATAAATGAGAGATCATGCATCCGTGACATCAGCTCCTCCGCGACATCACTCTTTGACTTGTGAGATATTGTTGCTGTTCCTACAAGATCAAGTGTTTGATCTTTACCAGCAGGATCACTCGTTCTGGAAAACCAAAAAAAAACCAGAACATGTACTTAGCTCTGAAGCTTCTTGTTAGTATGAAATGAAGATTGCTTACAGAGATTAGATAAAAAAAAGGTTTGGAGAATATAAGAAACCTTTCTAAGGTTGAGGTTCCAGAAGGCATGGCTTTGACTTCTTCTGAGTTGGTTTGGCCTCCAATACTTTCCGAAAAGAAATCAGAATCAAGGTCTCGGTGTTTGTTATTTGCCCCAAAAGAGTTCATTTCCGGGTTCTGTTCAGCAGATGGATTCACATAGTTGGTGGGGGGCTGCATAGGTGTTTGTAAAACGGTCGAGGATGTGAAACTATCCCAAGTTCCAAAGATATCATCTTCTTGACCTTTAGCTACGCCATATATCACGCTTGGACCAGTATTCTGCTTCTCATCCTCGCTCTGTTCTTTAACATCATTCTTAACATGCGCCAGCCCATCAAATATTTCCGCTTGGGAACTTTCCATGGTTTGAGAAAGCGGGTTATTAGGAGTCTTGGAGTTAGCCGAGCTTGCAAAATCATTCCAGTCATCGTCATCATCATTATCATCTGTAAATTTCTTTTCAATGGGTTTCTTTTCATTGGTTTGCCATAGATCATCTCCAATCCAATCAATATCCATGGATGAACTTCCGTTGCCGTCCACAACCTGTCCCTCATTCTTATCATGGAAAGTCGGGTTGTTGTTTTGGGTCTTGGCAGTAACACTACCAAATAAATCATCTTGCAACCAATCACCAGCTTTGGAAACATAAGCAGTTGAAGAATCTGTTGGTTTTTCATACAGTAAATCTTTTCCGGAACCAAATATAGAATCCATATGAGCAGCCAAATCAACCGGAGAATTTACAAACAGATCGCCACTAATTTTCTCCTGGGAAACATGTTGAAAGTCAGAATCCCAATCAGAAGAAGAGGCAACAACCTTGTCATCGAAAGACTTAAGGCCAGCATTTGATGATGGTGCGCCCTCAAACAAACCAAAATTTCCATCCTCTTTAGAAGAACTATTTCTCTGACCATCTTTACCCTCGAACAAACCAAGATTATCATCCTCTTTAGAAGCACTATTTCTCTTAGCATCCTTACCCTCAAACAAACCAAAACTCTCATCGTCTTTAGAAGAACTATTTCTCTGAGCATTTTTACTCTCAAAGAATCCAAAACTCTCATCCTTTATAGAAGAACTAGTTCTCTGAGCATCTTTTCCCTCAAACAGACTAAGGTTTTCATCCTCTTTAAAAGAGTGCCGAGCATCTTTTTCCTCAAAGAACCCAAAGTTTCCCTGCTCTGCTAAAGAAACACTATCTTGGGGATCTCGTCCCGCAAACAAACTAAGATTCTCATGTTCTTCAGATGAAACATTCTTCTGGACAACTTTTCCCTTAAACAAACCAACACTTTCATACTGCTTTGATTCAACAACTCCCTGACTCTTTACACTATCGAATAAGCTAAGACTACGGGGATCCTTAAAATCATCCTCCACGGGTTTGGGTTTGCTCTCTGCCGGATCCACTTTGGAAAGATCTCCTCTTCCTTCAACGAAATAATCGGCCAGATTAACTCCTCCTAGATTCAAAGGGTTTTTATTCTGCACCGATTGTCCATCGTCAGGTCCACTGTTTAAAGACTTTTCTTCTCTAGCAGACCATTGTATTTCCAAATCAAGAAACTTAGACACAGCAATTCCTTTTACTACGGGTGCCTTAGCTCCTCTGCTTGATCCATTCGTTTCCTTTAGTGGCTCTACCATCTCCTGCAGATGGAAATCGTTTCATAAAGTATGCTTCTTTTTTAATGGCACAACACCTCAAATTCTACATCTGACAACAAACTTTAAGTACCAAAAATTGTTTACAGAAAAAGCAATGAACTTTAATTTTCCCGGCAATGCACAATCAACAGAAATGAAAAAAGTATTTCTCAGCAAAAACCGAAACGGAAATAATTTTTTTGTATGAACGATATTGATGTTTTACCGATCCATCCAGATTAAGAGAGCTGAGAAACCATTTGTAACCAGAAGTGGAGGTAAAATTGATGAGATCAGGAGGATTATCGCTCGTCCGTTGCTGCTTGCCGCAGAAAACGCAGATTAGAGACTCGATCCCTCGCAGAAGCTTTCCTTTGCAGTTCCGGCAACGGAAGTACGGGGCCGAAGCATCGATCTCTGCGATTGCCTCCGCGGCTGTGGGAAGGCTGGGGATAGAGGAATCCGTGTAATCGCCGACGGGATCGAAGGAGGAGAGCTTGGCCTCCTTTCGAAGCGAGACCTTAAGTTGGTTGATCAGATCTAACGAGATCTCCGTCGCCATTTTGTAAGGAAACTAGGGTTTCAAGAACGAAGATTCTGAGTCTCCCTCTCTGTCAACAATGCTAAAATCGAAGGATGATTGAACACATGAATTTGAAGAGACCTGCCATGTGAGGCAATCCCAAAGGCCAAAAGCTTCTGAGATCAATTTTAACCGAAGATAACCAAAAAAACCGTATCGAAACCGGTTTATCAGATCCCTCCAAACCCAAATTGGTTATCTTTGAACCTACATATAGGTCCGGGCAAATTATCCGGAACCGGAAAACCGAAGCAAATTAGAAAGTATTGAACCGAACCATCTGCAAATAGATGCAAACTAAATTATTTGAAAGTATTTGTGTGAACCGGAACCGAACCAAATTATTTGAAAGTATTTTACACCAATGTAAATTGCAAATAAGATGCAAACTAACTTGAAGATTCTAACCTCCACTTCTTCTTTTTTTCACCACTGCTTTTTGTATAATTTGATATGATATGTCTTCTCAAGTTAGGTAAAAATCCAAAAAATAATATTTCTGCTTCCAAAAAATCTCATTTCCACAACTATAATCAGCAAGAATGCAGGAGTGAGTTGGAGAAATACCATGAGAGTTCAGAACCCAAATTTTCAAAATGAACACATCTCATGAGCATACATGCACTCATAAATTGAAATGCAAATGCAGTATATACACCATCACCATGCATAAGTGCATTGAGCAATATATACAATAAATAACATACAAGGGATGAAGAGAAAACGTTTGATTATCACCACATAACCAGAATGTGGTAAGTAAAGAATTAGAGATGTGATCCATTTTCCATGTTGACAATCAGTTTGTCTACAAATTGTTTTCTCTGCCATTTTTAGAGATCACAGTTAAAAGAGGAACTGGAAGAAGAAATTAGGGTTTCCAGCGGACTGAATTGAAATCCTTCTCTATACATAACTGTGACTGCTTTTGTGATGGATCGCGTGTGTGCTTTATCTCATAGTTTTAAAATGTCATTGGAAACGATAAAAAAACTATATTACAAAGGTAAGCGCAAATGATTAATCAAAGTAATTTTATCAAATTCAAAAACATCAAATTCATTTTGTAAAATGATGATATCGTCGTTAGCAAATATATGAAAGCACAATTGTAATACATATATAATTGTAATACTAAGACATAACAATAAAGTTTTAAATCATATATAAAAATAAATTGTTAATATGGATTTCAAAAATCTTTGTCAATAGTACAAATATTTTTTTTTACATAATAATTTAAAATTAAAACCTTAAACAACAAACTACTATAGTGTATCAAAAATAGGTTGCATATATATAATGGGTTTGAGAGTATTTTACAACAAAGAAACCAAAGTTTTCCAATCATATCAGTAATTGAAAATTTTGCAACTTTGATGCTTCATTAACTAACTTTATGGTTAAATTGACACTTTTGACATGTGCCTATTTAATAACTGTCGACGAAATTAGAGAGGCAAAGAGTCAAAATCCTGTCAACAAAATCTTCGCTCGCCAAATTTTCTACATAGCGAATCAGACAGCTGAAATTGCAGCCAATCCCAGTTCGAGATTCCTTCACACTCGCCGAAAGATCGACTCTTTACGAAGACCCAGGTCGACGGATCTCGTGTTAATGGCGAGTCACGCGGCGGCGTTGAAGGTCGGGCTAGCTTTGCTGGGGCTGAGCATGGTGGGTTACATACTTGGTCCGCCTCTCTACTGGCATCTCACTGAGGCTTTGGCCGCCGTTAGCCACTCCTCCGCCGTTTCAGTCTCCTCTTGTCCTCTCTGCGCCTGTGATTGCTCTTCCCACCCTCTTCTCACGATTCCTAAAGGTAATACAAGTTGCAATTTTGCTTCATGTCGGGGTAAAAAAATCTGTGCCAGTGGTTAGATCTATGGGGAAAGTATGCTCATTTTCTCTTGCAGAGGAATGATGGGAATTTAGTAACTTCTTGTGTGTGCATCTATGCTGATTTCTGTTTTCTTATATCAAAATTTGGTAATATAGCTGTTGGAAGTAACGATTAGTATTAGCTGGTTTATGAAGTTTGAGTCTGAGAACATTAGTATTAGCTGGTTTGTTCCTGAGTTTGAGTCTGAGAACATATGGATAGACAATTATTAGCGTACTAACTAAGTGTGTGTTTTACACTTGTGTCTATGAACTATCATCTATCATGAAAGATTTACTCAGTTGTCCACACTGTTGTTTCTCCTATTGTTTGAGTCCGCAATAACAGTAACGGTTCAGGTTATAATCTGTAAAATTCTCGGATTATGGAAGTTGAATTTTGCTGGCGAGTGTTCTGGTCGTAGGAGTTTAATAGAACAATGCAGTCTGTGTGGACTGTGGAGTATGGATTGCGTTTGTTTTACCGATCTGATTGATTGAAGTTATTTAGTGAAACCAAAGGAGATTAAAGTTTGGGTTGAGATTTACTGTCTGTAATGTTTGTGGCTCATTTATATTAACAGCTTTATTAAGTTAATTTATCTTTCTCGATAAGCCGAGCTTTAAATTCTTTTTAGGATGTTACCGAATCCAAAAGATTGATCTTTTTTTTTTACTTGTTTCCTTTCTTCTTGCAGGACTCAATAATGCTTCTTTTGCTGGTGAGTTAATTGTGAAGTTCATTTCTTGAACTGTATCAGTTTAAGAATCATTAAAGTTCAGTAATCTGAGTCTTAGTCTTAATCATCTTGTTTGACGTGTAGATTGCGCAAAGCATGATCCAGAGGTGAACGAGGACACTGAGAAGAACTATGCTGAGCTTCTAACCGATGAACTGAAGCTGCGTGAAGCAGAATCTTTAGAAAAACACAAACGAGCAGACATGGGGCTATTAGAGGCCAAGAAGGTAACTTCGTCATACCAAAAGGAAGCAGATAAGTGCAATTCGGGTATGGAAACATGCGAAGAAGCTCGGGAAAAAGCGGAATTAGCACTCGCCGAGCAGAAAAAACTAACTTCTAAGTGGGAAGAGAGAGCTCGTCAAAAAGGATGGAGAGAAGGAGCCACCAAGTCAAATGGCTAAACCTGAAAGCAATGTTCAGGTTGCTTAGGAAACTCTAGGATTCAGTAAAAAGGATCTTAGTTCCAAACCACTCGTGTAGTTGTGAATTGGATTTAAAAAATGTAATGTCAACTATTATTATACTTTGCAACAAAACAATCGCAAATTATATGCTTCTAGAAAAAATACTCATACAATAACCCAAACTAAACTTTGGGTTACAGAATATGAACTTAGTATCAGATGCAGAATATGCGTTCTTTTCAACAATAGCTTCACAAACTAAACTTTCTTGCACAAGGCATAGGCTTAACATAACAGTCTCATGTGTATGGTGATAAGGACTTGCAACATAAAAATTAGCAGAACTAGAGATGATAAGGAGAGAGAAAACAATGGCTTTTCTTCATGGTCTCCTCATTATCCTTAGGCGAGGAGTATTGTGAGATCATCCAAATTGTAGGAGCCTCAAAGGCTAGGGACTATGTTCATTTGCCAAATGCAATAAGCACATAAAAAAACAGAGTGGCGCGTGCGAAGATATCTTGGGTTATCCCAGCTGCTTGGCAGTTGTCTGTGAAGCTCGCTAAGATCTCTTTGAAATATTTTGTTTCCCGTGGCTCCGGTTTGATGATCCTCGTCCTGCTCAAGCAGATTCTTGATAAGGTTCAATCTGAAGAAGAGGATTTTAATGCTCATGTGGAAGTCAGGGTGATTAATTCCAATGTATGTGGCGTTACATAACCATAACAATAACAATAACACATACTAAAGTTTTACCACAAATTTGTCATGTTAAGTGATCTCTATGAACTAGCTACAAGTATACGAGCTAGTCAGATAGTATAGAAGAGTTTGTCAACGCAGATTAGAATAATAATACAAACAGATAGCAGGAGGAGCAGTGTTGTGAATTAGCTATTTAGCTACGTCAACTTGTTTTGAAGCTTTATCATATTTGACTTCTATTTTGTTGACCTAAACTATGGAAACGCATAGACAATTACAATAATATTTTCATTGCTGCTTCTAGCTACAGTTTACCGACAAAGTATTGGCTCTTGAAAGACAATATATGCTTTGTAACTCCATAATGAATAAGGCATATCAAGATCCTACCTGACGTGGCTGGGAGATTAATGAGTTAGCGCATCACTTTGACCATTTTCATCATCATACACACTATCATTTCCCAGGATTCAGTAGGGTTCATAATCATCACATTCAGCGTTTGTATGGCCTAATCGTGACTGATGTGGCAATTCAAATTTGAACATGGTAATAACATATCAGGCACAAACCATTAGTTTACATATCTTGGTCGAACCAGAACTTTTATGCCCCGTATCAATTAATTGGCCAATGTTGCACTCATGGTCGGCAACATTTGATAATCAGAAGAAAAAAATTAGTTTTAAATCAGCCGCAAACTATGAAAATAGACAATTTAATTCACAATATATAACCACACCACGAACAGTTCATTTTTTGACATGATGAGATGTTGAGAATTTCGCATCTATAGTCCTTTCTTAAATTTAAACATGAGATCTATTATATATCTACTATCAATCGGCCATTAGACCAACGTCGTTTTCACTAGCTAAAATATTTAAATCACAGCTGGTTTAATTTTATTACTGATAATCATGACTTTGAATTTAGTCTTTGGAGAAAAAGAAGGGAGATTTTTCCGGTCTCGTTTCTAAAAGGTCAACAGAAAAATGTAACTTTCCAAGTAACTTTGTCTCTTGTATTTCATACTATTGATTATGATATTCAAACAAATCATGTCGCTATTCAAAGCTTCATCATTCTGCATACGAACACTTTCACCTTAAAGCCTCATTATACTCACGCGTAAGTAGCAAACTCTGATATGTTTAAAGAAAAAAATGTGAAAATTATTAAGAAAAATCCATCAATACGAAATTTTCCTTTAGTTGTTCACCAAAATACCCCAAAACACAGAGAAGAGTTTCTAATTTTAAATCAGTTCTGAAAAAATCGAAAGTGTTTGGATGGCAGAAAACACAAATCCAATTGTTTTTTTTTTTTTTTTTCATCAACAATTCAATTGTTTATGGATGAAATTTTAAAAAGCTGGAATTTAATGCAAACCGCATGGTAAATGTCTAGTATATATATTTATAGAGAGTCCTATATTATATGTGTGTGTGTGTGTGAACGAACTCCCATATTTATTGCTACTGGATATTTTTTTGTTTTTCATTTTGAGGAGAATTTCAAATCGTTGCATCTATAATCAATACTCACTTTTAAACCGGCCATTTTTAGGTGGGAAGTGGGGTTCACCGTTCACCATTCACCATTATATTTATCATATTCTCTCCTCTCCATTGCAAATTACTGACAGTTTCACACTATTTTTCCTCTTACTTCAAAAACAAAAAAGTTGTCTCTTTTTATTAACTAACATACTACTTATCAAAGTTCCATCTAACTGTACGACTGCATAAAATTACATCCATGTTTAAATGTTGGTTATCAAACAAACGCTTTAAGATTTAAAATATGGTAGAATGCATGTGTGACAAAAATGGTAAATTTTTCTATTTACTATTTTTTAGTCACAAACCCTGAAACCCTTTAGGAAAAAAATAAAGTTTCTAGTCATGTAATATATTGACTATAATGGCACCTAAAACCCTGTAAATATTTTTAAAAAAGAATTATGTTGACAAAGAAGAAACTTTATGAAGTGGACCATATATGTCTGCACCTAATCCCTAAATAAAATGCAAATATATACACGCTCGTAACAACACATATGGAAGTTTGTGCATCACACACCTTCTTATTATTTCTCATAATCATTCTCTCTCTCTCTCTCTCAAAACAAAAAAGAAAAGAAACATTCTTCAAGAAAAACAAAAATAGTTTTGTTTGTTCGTAAAAAAATAAAAATATGAATCCAGGTCGTCTTCTTTGTCTCATTGGTTTTCTCTTCCTCGTTGTTATATCTAAAGCTTCAAGAATTCACGTTGAAAGACGACGCTTCTCCTCCGAACCTTCTACAGAAGAGAGAGGGTTTCTCCCTTCTCAATCCACTCTGCCTGTCGTCGGCGCCGGTGAAATCTTACCGGAGAAACGGAAGGTTAAGACGGGATCAAATCCTTTGCACAACAAGCGATGATGGATATAAATTAGTTTCCCTAACACATACACACACACACTCTCTCTCTCTCTCTCTCTCTTTGTTTTTTTAACCATATATATATCACATATGTATATCTACTACACATTAATGTAGCTAGGATTTATCCAATTTTTTTTTTTCATTCTCTTCTTAATACTTAGGAACTTAGATGTTTATAAGATGAAGCGTGAATCAATATATGATTGTAATGCGAGGAACAACAAATGTAATGGCTTTTTATTTCGTCGGATTTGGCCAAAAACGTAATTAATTGCTTTTTTTTTCTTCTCAAGTTTGTGTGTATTGTGTTGTTTGACCAAAAAATAATAATTCAGTTTTGAATTGGAACGACGCCGTTTTAATTCAGTCACAAGACTCACAAGAGACTCTCTCTCTCTCTCTCTCTCGCCGTCGCCGGCAAGAGTCCTCGGTTTTGTTTGCAGCAATCTCCTTTCTTCTTTCTTTCTCAGACGGATCATGAACAGAGAGATACGAAACATAACTTCTGGAAAACTCTCGCGGTTGTCTAATGAACTAGGACAGAATCAGAGATCTTCGATTCTTATATCTGACAGTTCTGACTTAGAAACGGCGAGAACGATCACAGAGTCTACAGAGAGATCCGGTATCGGAATACTTCAATTGAACCCGTCGCTTTTCTTAACCTTAAATTTCAATGTAACCCGCCTCGTGCTTTCCGAGCCTAGTCTCCCTACTCAATCCTGCATCGGGTTCGTCAACTTTTTCCAACGATTTGAATCGCGATTAAAAATCACGGCGGCGGTGACCTTATCTCACCGGTGGTATTCCGCCGGTAGGCTCCAAAAATCTGCTCTCTGTTGAATTTGGTTGCTATCGATGGGTTTTACGGGCGCCCGGTTGAGAGTTTGGGGTTGGCGATGGTGGATTGCGGAGTTGGCAAATAAAAGATTGAATCTGTGGAGGAGTTTTTCGATTTGATGTTTAGGGTTTATGCGGATAACGGGATGTTCGAAGAGAGAGTGAGGATTTTCGATTACATTCTGGGGAAAGGGTTGAGTATCGGCGAGATATTTCTCTGCTGTATAAAAGATTCTGAAGGTGATGAAGAAGGATAAAGTGGCGTATACCGCCGCGACATATACGATTCTGATTGGATTAGACATGTATAACGGTAAATTGGTTGATGCAGAGAGACTGTTCGATGAAATGCGCGAGAGAGGAATAGAATCAGAAATTCATGTGTAAACTTCTCTCATAAGTTGGAATTGCAAAAAGGGGAACATTCAAAGAGCGTTTTTGTTGTTTGATGAATTGATAGAGAAGAGTCGGTCTTTCACGGGGTATTTTAAGGTTTTCAAGCCGATGTTTTTACTTATAAGTTATAACACGATTGCTAGTCTTTTAAGTAAATCGAAACAATATGATGAGGCGAAGCAATGGTCGTTCTGGATGTTTAATAGAGGTGTGAAGCCTAACACGGTTAGTTATACTAATTTGATCAGTATTTATTGCAAAGAAGGGAGCTTTAAGGAGGCAAAGAGGCTATTTGAAGTGATGGGCATCAAGGGAGAACAACAACAACAACCTAATGTTGTCACTTACAATGTGATGATCAATGCGTACTGCAAGCAATGGAAAGTAAAGGAAGCTCGAAAACTAAGGACTGACATGGAAGCCAAAGGGATGGTTCCGAATTCATATACTTACACGTCGCTCACACTAGGGGAATTCATTCTGGTAATATGGATGAAGCAACAAGGCTCTTTGACGAAATGGGTTTAAAGGGTTTGGTCCAAAATGTTGTAACGTATATCGGGATGATCTCGGGTTTGTCCAAGGCTGGAAAATCGAACGAAGCATTTGGATTGTACGGCGAGATGAAAAAGAAAGGGTGCAAAATAGATAATAGGGTTTATACTGCACTTGTTGGAAGTTTGCATTCACCTCGGACAAAAAGTGAAACATACTCGTGACACTAAAATCTGTCTGAGCTTGTCGTCCTGTTGAGGATATATGGTTGATGGTGAATCAGAACCGTTGCTTTGGGACTATGGACAATTTGCTGTCCATGTGAATCAATCAATGTCCATTGATCTAGCCTTGGTAAGAAAGTAAAGTTGGTCTCTTTTCTTCAACCTCTGGTTAAACGTCAAAAGAGCTTCTCTACAAGAAAGTGGAAAATATCCAATCTTCTCACCTCGTCAACCTTGATCACCAAGGCTGGGAAATCGTTTTATAATCCCTAATTTTCTTAATTTTTGATTAAAAAATTATCTCTCTTATAAATTGGTTTACTCCACCGAAAGTGGATAGATGTATAAATAGCGGCGCGAAGAGGACCAATGAACCGAAACAACAAAATAAAATGAGTTTTCTTGCAGGGAGACTCGCGGGAAAAGAAGCTGCCTACTTTTTCCAGGAATCCAAGCACGCTGTTAATCGTATCGCAGAGAAATCTCCGGCCACCGGCAAGAAGCTTCCATCTTCTCCGGCGGAACCACCGGATATTCAACCCGACGTTCTTCCGGAGATTCTACGCCATTCTCTTCCTCCTAGAATCTATGGTCCTCCTCCTGACCCTTCGTCCCTCTCCCAGTTCTCTAAATGGGCTCTTGAATCCGACCCGAACGCAGCCGTTTCTATTTCCCCTGACGTCTTGAATCCTCTCAGAGGTTACGTGTCTCTGCCTCAGGTCACGTTCGGCCGCAGAAGGTACTAACTTGATCGAAATTAGGGGTTTATAGTCCGTTTTACTTTATGGGAATTTCACAATTTTCGGTCTTTGATATCGATTTGTTGGTAATTTGGGTCGATTTAATTGCAGATGGGAGATGCCAGATTCTGAGAATTCGGTTTTGGCGTCAACAGCTAATGAATTGAGGAGAGACAGATACGGCACTCCTGTAAATCCTGAAAAATTGAAAGCTGCTGGTGAAGGGCTTCAACACAGTATGTTCACTTCTCTTCTTTGTTTACCTTGAAATCAATCTCTTTGAACCTGGGTTCATGGACACTGGAGAGTTATCTTATCTTTAGAGAACGCGTTTTGCCTCGATCTGGGGTCTTTAATAGAGGCAAAGAGATTGCAATATTCATGTGTTCTGTTTATACTTCCTTGCTTTTGCGTCCAACTGAACACTATGCATATGTATATATATGCAGCTTGTACAGTGTGGATGGCAATAGAAACATTGGTATTATAGCTTATGTTTATCATGTAAAATGCTTTCCCAAGCTTGTCTACTATATCCTGTAGGATTGCAATGGTAGTAATTCCATGGAACTTCCAGCATACTTTAGAGAACCTTTTTTTTGTTATGAAAATCAGAATTTTCCAGTGGCTAGGGCTCATGAGTGTAGTGTTAACAAGTGCATTCAGGGTGTCTGTTATTGACTGTGATGAAAAGTCAATTGGCTGTGATGAAAAAATAATCTAAGCATTTCACTTTCAGCATCAGGCAGTTCTGGCAGTTTTGGTAAGTATATTAGTATTCTTCTGAAGTATCTTTCTGTGTTGTAGTTTCTGTGATGTGTTTGTTTATAGTTACAAAATGGGCTTCCAGAGAACAAAGCCTTGGTGTTTGAGGTGAATACAAAAGCAGAAACTGTCACCAAGAATAAAACAAGATGAGATTGTCTTTTGTTCTTGCATGTGTAGAAACAGAGCAGAGATTTTTTCCGCTTTTGTAAACCTAGTGTTTGCAAAGTTTGCCTAACCTTGAGCCCTCTGTTTTTTTTTTTTTTGGTGTCTGCAGTTGGAAAAGCATTTGCAGCCGCTACTGTTATCATCTTTGGCTCAGCCACTCTGGTTTTTGGAACGGCAGCCTCGAAACTTGACATGCGTAATGTAAGATTGCAAATGTAACTTTGTTCTTACATAAATCATTGAGATTCGCATTTGTAAGCTCGCTTGACTGACCTTGAATGTTACTATTTTCTTTTTGGTAGGCTGATGACATAAGAATGAAAGGCAAAGATCTTTTTCAGCCAAAACTGGAGTCAATGAAGGAACAAGTAGAACCCCTAAGAAATTGGGTAATGTTAAAAAAGATGCTTGCATCTTCATCTTTTTTCAACAGAATTGGGTCATAATCATTAATACTAACCCGAAAGATTATAATTTCAGGCGGAAAACATGTCGAAGAAGTGGCATATTGAGAATAACGATGGTAGTATCAAGGAGAAATCAATCTTGAAGGAGCTTTCGAGAATTCTGGGACCCAAATCTTAAAAGGCTGAAACTTTGGATAAACGTGTTATTATATCAATAGAGAAAGCCAAACAGGAATTTCTATATATGTATGTAAGATGGAATAAGATCTCTAGGTAAAAATATCAGATTTGTGCTGTAAGACTCCTAGTAACAAGTTTCAATGTTGGTTGATGTATCGAGTGATTTAAGGTTTTGTATAAATAAAGTTTTAATTAGTTTCAGTGTTTCTCTTGGAGTCGGATTCAGATCCGGGCGATTGCATTGTAGACAGGGATTGAATAGGCACAATAGGAAGTTATGGCTAAAATTGTGAATGTTATAATAACTAAGGGTTGTTATGTAATTGTTTCAATTGGGTTCTGGTCTATTTGCAACTATTGTAGGTCTTTTTGCGGAGAGGTAAAGGATGAGTAATCAAAGAAAGAGATTAAACGGAGGAGAAAGAGAAGACGATGACGAGGAAGATGCAGAAGGTATCGGCGAGTGGGAGAGAGCTTATGTTGACGACAGATCCTGGGAGGCGTTGCAAGAGGATGAGTCTGGACTTTTACGCCCAATTGATAACAGTGCCATTTACCATGCTCAGTATCGCCGCCGCCTCCGCATTCTCTCCGCCGCCGCCGCTGGTACTCGCATCCAAAAGGGCCTTATTCGCTATCTCTACATCGTCATTGACTTCTCTCGGGTATGTTTATATTCCTTTTTGGCTCGAGGTCTATGGAATTGAGTTGCTGATTTCGAGAAACTGAGCGTATGTTGCTTTCATTGGAACTTATTAGAAGAGAAACTATGCACTTTGGGGTTATGTATACGGAAGTGTACTCTGCTTCTACTTTTGAATCTTCGTTTGAGTTTAGGAGATCTCTGCACTTTCGTCTTCTGAACAGTGTCTATAAGTGGTTTTTGTTTTTTGTTTTTTTAGAGCATATAAAAATGAAGATACTGTTTCTTGTGATCCTTACTTTTTTTTTTTTTGTTTTAGATTCTGGCAACATTATGATTTTGGATTCAAATTGGAGGAATTTTGTCTTACCACATTGGTTGTTCAAATTTCTTCAGTTCCGTGATATGCAATGTCTTACACTTGGTCTGTTTTGTGGTGTTTAGGCAGCTGCGGAAACGGATTTCAGACCAAGCCGGATGGCCATAATGGCCAAACATGTTGAAGCTTTCATTAGAGAGTTCTTTGACCAGAATCCTCTGAGTCAAATTGGTTTGGTCTCTATAAAAAATGGAGTTGCGCATACCCTAACAGATCTTGGTGGTAGTCCTGAGTCACACATACAAGCGTTGATGGGAAAGCTGGAAGCCTCGGGTGACTCCTCTTTGCAGAACGCCCTGGAACTTGTACATGAGCATCTCAACCAGATTCCATCTTATGGTCATCGCGAGGTTCTGATATTGTATTCAGCTCTATGCACCTGTGATCCAGGAGATATCATGGAAACCATTCAGAAATGCAAGAAATCAAAATTAAGATGTTCTGTAATCGGGCTTTCTGCAGAAATGTTCATATGCAAACACCTATGCCAAGAAACCGGTGGATTGTACTCGGTTGCAGTAGATGAGGTGAGTTTAGTTACCTTCTACGTCAACTTTGTAAATTTGAAATAGAAGTTTCGATGCTTTGTGTCTTATTTTCTATCACGCAGGTGCATCTAAAGGATCTTCTGCTCGAACATGCGCCTCCACCTCCGGCAATAGCAGAATTTGCAGTAGCAAATTTAATCAAGATGGGTTTCCCACAAAGAGCTGCTGAGGGTTCAATGGCAATATGTTCGTGTCATAAGGAAGTTAAGATCGGAGCTGGTTACACGTGCCCGAGATGCAAAGCTCGTGTATGTGAGCTCCCTACGGAATGCACAATCTGTGGTCTGACACTTGTTTCATCGCCACATCTTGCTAGATCATACCATCATCTCTTCCCAATTGCTCCATTTGATGAGGTTCCTACTCTTTCAAGTCTGAATGATCCTCGGAGAAAATTGGGAAAGAGTTGTTTTGGTTGCCAACAGAGCCTACTTGGTGCAGGTAAATAAAGCGCATATTGTTTGAACATCAGTAAATAAAAGTTAAGACAGGCTTAGTTAACCCTTGTTTAAGGTGTGCTGTCTCACACTTTGCCCATGTTCATCTCCTCAGTTTTCGGCACACAGTGTATCAACCGAGAGCCATTCGCTTGAATATAAATGCTCATTGGTGCTTTTGTTTTGTGCAGGGAACAAGCAGGGGGCATGCGTAACATGTCGTAAATGCAAGCACTATTTCTGTCTGGACTGCGACATATACATCCACGAGAGCTTACACAACTGTCCTGGCTGCGAGAGCATTCGCCGTCCCAGATCAGTTTCCTTGATGGAAGAATGAGAGAGAGTGTGACTGGACGTAAGATTACGTCTCTAATTAGATGATATGTGAAACAAGACCAGTCCAATATGGCAAATCCTGGTGGGTCTTTTGTGGAATAAAGGTTACAGATAATTTAGCGGAAGACTCCACAATTATCAAATCAATCACTCACCCACCTTACCAGTATTATAGGCTTCTAGCAGCAACATGAGAATATATCAAAGATATCGATCCAATTGAATCCAAAAACGGCTGAGATATTTTCTGAAAAAACAAAAAAAACTTAATTATTGCAGATTTATTCGGAGCTACATTGTTTAGCCGCCAGAAAAATATCTTACAAAATTAAAATTAAAATATATTCCGAGGGTGAATTCAGTAAAGTAAACGAAAAGTATAATATTAATTATAAAAAAAAAAAAAAAAAACTGGAACACTTAACGAGACCGTATCATCTCCCTAAATATCTCTCTGTTTTGTTAGAACTTTGAAAGGGCTAACTGAAATTAGGTATCATATATATTGTAATAGCAATATTTCTGAGAAGTACCTTCACTAACATGAAGACGAAGCATTCTCCGGGGAAAGATGATCCGATCCTCAGCTTCTGCAAGGCAACGAATGAGTCTCGAGAATCAGCACTCTTCTTCCTCGAAGGCTTCAGCTGGAATCTCGATAACGCCGTCTCTGGTTTTCTCCGAGGTCACCTTCCTCCGCTCAAAGAGCCGCCGTTGCAGCGATCTCGATCTCGATCTCCGTCGAGGCGGAGATACTCTACTACATCTGCCATGAAATCAATGTATAAGATGGACGATGCAGATGAAGTCTCCAAAACGTGCTTCTCTTATACAATAACCTAAAGGTATATTTCATAACTAAAATCGATGTTTATTATCTAATAATGTTCATCTTGTTTTTTTTGTACAGTTTGGATGATAGAAGAGAGCCTATTAGACTTTCCAAGGTTGCAACTCATGATGACTCCGACGATATATCCCATGGAGAAAAAATGGTGTCTAAAGCCGATCCTGTGAATTATGAGGTAAAATCCCATCTCTGCCTTCTCCTCCATTATGACTGTGTCCTCATGCTTGTACCTAGGGATGTTGTCATGGGTAAAAAAACCCTATCCTACTGGGACCATAAAAAAACCCTGGTTTGAGAAGCCCTAAAAAGACCTACACTGTTAGGGTAACTCTAAAAAAACCCTAAAAGTTTCAGGGCTATCCGAGGATATCCTAACTCTGTTTTTTTTTTTTTTTTTTTTGATTTATTATTATTTAAAATTGAATAAAATATTTTAGCAACTATTATTCGTCTTTTACCTAGTCATAATCATTCTTGAAGTTGTAACAAATATACTTTGTAATTTCTCACAAGTTGTACCTATAATCACATCTCTTTCCTTTAAATGTTTTGTTTTGTATCACCTCAGGGATCATCCCATAGCTGCAAAGATATGTGATAGAAACTGTCTTGCCCTTCTCTGATCTTGATTCGGACTCGGCTAGCTAATGGGCCTTTTCTTGAAATGGAAGCAGAATTAATTTATTAATCCTTTGATACTTTCTTTACTCTCTTAAGTTTAACATGCAAGACTACTCTTTTTATTATTAACTCTGCTCTACTCTAAAATTATTTCTGATTCAGTCATCCTCAAACTGTGTAAGAAAACACCCGTCTCAAATAACAGAACAAAGCTCTCTTGCCAAAAAACTGTACAGCTCTCTAAACAAATATTGTAGAAGGTGGTGGCTATACAATTTCTTCTATCAGGAATATACACTGAAACCTAAGCTGCTCTTGGTTCCTCAAAGAAGGGCTGATGCAGAGGAGCAGATATATTTTGGTTCTTGTGCCTTTTCATGAATTGGTTTGTTTCATGAACCAATTATCAGACTCCCCATGGCTGCTTCTGTTAATCCGCTCACCTAGTCAACGTTTACTACAAACTTCATCATACACACAACTTAAATTCTTCTTGAGCACAGTGAGGTCCACATTTCTCTAAACTAGATATGTGGAAATCCTAGTTTCATTTAGTGACCTCTGGACACGTTTGATAGACGTAATATTCACGTCCAATTGTAATCATAGAAGAAATTATGAGAAGCAAAAAAGAATCATAATTGGTCCATTGTGTGTGTCCTTGGTGGGTATCCGGTCTTGGTCGAATATGTGGTCAATTTCAAAGTCAAGCAGTGTGACTTGACTCTTATCATCACTATGTGTATATTGATAGAATTAGACTGCAAAACCAAATCATATATACCAATTTCTTCTTCATAGATATATCTTTCCTTTTGTTTGTAATCTTTCTTTCAGATGATGAAGTCGCATTTGGCCGATTTCTTCATCACTTGTTTCTTCTTCTGTTGTGTCTTTGTGACCAGCTTCCCAGTTCCCACTCCACCAGTTCCTCATTGTCCCGACCAAATCGAGATCCTTTTGGCTTTCAAGAATGAGTTTCCATCCCGCAACTGCGACCGCATTTGGAAATCCGTAATGATCCGTATATTATAGTCGACAGTTCTACGGTCCAAATTTAAGCTCTTGGACCAAAGACGCTAATTCCTTTGATGGCGTTGACTTTGATGACGAGACCGGTGCCGTGACAGAGCTATAACTCCTTCCGATGCATATATCGTTGCAACCATCAAGTTTTGTAAGGTCCCAATAAACGTGGGGAACTCGGTGGTGCTGCAGCTCGACAAGTGTAGATCTGACAAATTTGTTGAACCGGTAGTAAGCATTGATACACTATTCCCAGAAAGATTCAAATACTCTAGAGACTTGAAGGGCCCGAAATCGAAGCTTTATATTCTGTTTTTTTTTTTTTTTCTGCTAGAACGTTTCTTTTGTGATACCTTTCGTTTCATACTGTACACTTTTATAGGTTATATCAGGACGACCATCACTGATGGCCCAGGATGCTTGATGCTAAAATGCCCTGGCCCTTCTTGTCATGTTGCTGTTGGTCACGATATGATCGATTAATTGGCTTCCAAGGAAGACAAGAAGAAGTGTTATAGATATTTTCTTAGGTCTTATATTGAAGATAGCAGAAAGGTAAGCCTTCCAAGATAACATATACAGACTGCATAACTTACCACAAGAATCAGAGACTGCTTGATGCTCTTGCGAGTTCTTTCTTTTAATTCGTCTATTAATTTTAACCTTTAAAATTCATTATTTATCACCTTGTCCTCCCTATGATACTCTATGTTGTGAAGTGCTATTGAATTTGAATAAAAGCTACTTCTTTAGCATGTTACGAGTGTTGATAGAAGATCCTCTCTATTCTCAGATTCACCTAATTTTTTTCTATTGTCTTTTTTGTATGGAATGGTTCCCATGTTTTCTTCTTGAAATAAATATCAATCATCCCACCTTTCTTCAATGCCTTTGCTTTGAGCAAACTATAGTACAACACTGAGTCGCTTTAATGGGCCTAAACTCATAATTTGATTGGGTCCATTCCCATTTCAAGTCCAAATATCAATTACAGTGACTATAAAAAAATGTACCAATCTTTCAAAATGACAAAAGGGGCCAGGATCAACTATGTAAATCTTTCAAAATACCATAGGATTATCGTGGTAAATCTTCTCCAGATATTTGAATTCAAGCAACCGCCTAGTTCTATCTCCCGGTCCCTCCACTAATCCATATTTTTCAAATGGCTTGCCCACACTAACAAAAAATGGAAACAACAAAATACCAGCTTTCTGGGAACACTTTCGTTCTTGGAGTACATTGACAATGACATGTCACATAACAAACTAACGGGCCAAATACCGCAGTTAGGAGGACAGCCTAATTAAGCAATATGAATCTTTGTGGTCTTCCTCTTGAAGAAAGTTGCTTAATGGGAAATGTTGCACCAACAGCACAGGGACAACAACTAAAATCGCCAAAGAAAGCAGCGGTAATAGGCTATGGCCCTGGAGTCTTGTTTGGACTGGCGATGGGACAAGTCCCTAATCAAGTGTTCTTGGCCTAGTGGTAGTAGCCAAATTGGTTGGGATGGATATGTGTCCTCCCCCTGGGTTCGAGTGCACTTGGCCACTAATGCTCTGTTCATTAATTGTGGGCGTGCACCGGTTGGTTAAGCCTCATGTTTATTAGTCCGAGCTTAGAAAAACCGGAATTTTTTATGATTAACAAAAAAAAAATAATAATAAATAAATAAATGGGACAAGTCCTTACTTCATATATACAAACCGGTTTGTTCTTCAGGATATTAAACATATAGATACGTGTGTGTGTAATCATATATCAATAAGTTATTATCTCATGAAAGTGAGAAAACGTGGGTTTCCTTCTCTCTTTCCCGTAGAAACGTAAGGATCTCGTTGTTAGATTCCTCAATGTTAGCTACTCTGTTTTTATTTCAAAGACTGAAAGCTAAAGAAATGTTATTTATTTGCTAGAGCACGTGATAGGCACGTGTCTTATAATGTTAATTATTGTTAGTATCACACAGATCAGATCATTCACTTTCATTTCGTCCCGAGTTTTCTCTCTCTTCCGTCTAGCTCAGCTCAGCTCAGATGTGGGTGACTAATACCGTACTTGTACACCGACCCGATGCTCTGACCCGACTAACCGTTTCTTACCCGACCCGACTCGCCCACTCTCGCAAAGCCTCGCCGTTTTCCCAATTCTTCCGGTCTCCGCCCAGGACGAAGCCATTGCGGACGAAGAAACTAGGTTCAATTATTTCTCAGCCTTTTCAACCTCATCGCTAACTTTTTATCTTATATTTTAGATTCTAATTTATTTATTTTGGTTTTGAAAATTAACAGATGAAGATCACGAATTATCGCCTGTCTCGCCGACGCATCCGTCCGATGAGAAGCTCTCCGTTGATTTAGGATGGTTATCGGCTTTTCCTCATGTATCGGTTGCTTCAATGGCGAATTTTCTCTTTGGTTATCACATTGGGTATCCTCTATCGGTTATCTGGATTAGTTTTTCGCAAGTTTAGTACTAATAATATCTCAATTGGTTCTCGCAGAGTAATGAATGGCCCCATCGTCTCTATTGCACGCGAACTTGGGTTTGAAGGCAACTCTATTCTTGAGGGTCTTGTTGTCAGCATATTCATTGCTGGTGCATTTATTGGAAGCATAAGCTCCGGTCCACTAGCTGACAAGCTTGGCTGCCGCCGCACCTTTCAGATTGTCACCATACCCCTAATTCTTGGTGCCCTCGTCAGGTAATCTTTTGTTTCATTTGGTAATGTTAGTAACAATTGCTTGGTACTGGTTATTATGGATGAAGCAGAATAATGACAAACTTGTCTTTTTCTCTCAGTGCACAAGCGCACTCCTTGGATGAGATCTTATGTGGAAGATTTCTTGTTGGTCTTGGTATTGGCGTGAACACAGTTCTTGTTCCTATTTACATATCCGAGGTAATCAAACCGTGTGATTCCTTTTCAACTCTATGCTTAACTATCTGCCTTCCTCTGCCGTAAGTTGTGAGTTAGCATTTTTTTTTTTATTAGCACATGTTGCATCTCGTATGTTCGGTGGAAGGGATTTTTATATTGAGTTTGAGCCAACCATTTTTATTCTGTAGGTTGCTCCGACGAAATTCAGGGGCTCCCTTGGAACTTTATGTCAGATTGGCACTTGTCTTGGGATAATATTTTCTCTCCTCTTAGGGATTCCTGCAGAAGGTGACCCTCATTGGTGAGCTTCATTTAGCTATCTATCTAGTTAGATCTGAAATTGTTTAACAACCACACATTTAACTCTGTTAGGCAATCACAGTCTGGTTTTCTGAATAACATTACATGATATCCTCTTCATTTCATTCTTCTCATATATGACTTCAGAAGCCTGAATTCATAATACTGTTCAGGTGGAGGACAATGCTCTATGTAGCGAGTATGCCTGGTTTTCTTCTTGCGCTTGGTATGCAATTTGCAGTAGAAAGTCCCCGTTGGCTCTGTAAGGTACAAGGCCGCCTCTTCATCATTAGGAATCATTGTTTTTCCATGTTGAAATCGTGCTCATGATACTTGTTTAGGTTGGACGACTGGATGATGCCAAAGTAGTAATCAGAAACATCTGGGGGGAATCTGAAGTCAGAAAAGCTGTAGAAGATTTCGAGTCAGTTATGAAGAATAATGGCTCCAACTTAGATAGCAGATGGCTGGAACTACTTGATAAACCGCATTCACGAGGTTGTGTCAAGGTTCCTCTTAATGTTAGTTTTAAGTGTCTTTGATTATACCAGAAACTGAGAATATACAACTTTGTACATGACAGAACTATGTTGCTAAATTGTATGCGTGCTGTTGTTATGGTTGCAGTTGCATTCATTGGAGGCACCCTTTTTCTCCTTCAGCAATTCGCGGGTATAAATGGTGTTCTTTATTTCTCATCTTTAACGTTCCAAAACGTTGGAATCACCAGTGGTGCTCAAGCAAGTCTATATGTCGGAGTCACAAATTTTGCAGGTGCTCAAATCTCACCTATATCAATACATTTGGATTATGCTTTCTTTTCTACTGTTTCCAAATAAATTTCCCTTTTTTTGATTGGTTGGGTCTTATAGGTGCTCTGTGTGCATCTTATTTGATTGATAAGCAAGGAAGAAAGAAGCTTCTTATTGGAAGCTACTTGGGAATGGTAAATATCTTTTGTTTATCACATAAACTCTTTGCCTTTTCACTGCTTTAGCTTATATTGGTTGAATGGCTTTGGTTTCACAGGCGGTGTCTATGTTTATTATTGTTTATTCTGTTGGTTTCCCCTTGGATGGAGATCTGAGCAAGAGTTTGTCAATACTTGGAACACTCCTGTAAGAAGCATGAAGTCCATCAATCACTAGTCTCCTTTCCTCAGCTCTAGGTCGATCATATAGTACCCAAAAAAGACATAACGAATCATCTGATTTGTCCTGTTACAGATATATATTAAGTTTTGCTATTGGAGCTGGTCCTGTAACTGGTCTCATCATCCCTGAGCTAAGCAGCAACAGAACTCGTGGGAAAATAATGGGTTTCAGCTTCTCTGTACATTGGGTACGTAATTGTTGTTTTTGCATATATAAATCATTTTAAACCTTTCTAACTATAAAGAAACACAAATATAAGTAGGACCTTTAACTTCAGGTCTGCAACTTCTTGGTTGGTTTGTTCTTCCTGGATTTGGTGGAGAAATTTGGAGTTGGACCGGTCTATGCCGGCTTTGGCAGCGTATCATTGTTGGCAGCGGCGTTCTCACACCGCTTCACTGTGGAGACAAAGGGTCGATCACTCGAAGAGATTGAACTGTCTTTAAACTCCAAAGACGACCTGAGTTAAAAACGGAAGAAGGGAGAGAAAGAGATAAGCCTTAGATTTTTTTAAAAATGATAGTTCTGGAAAATCATTTGAGTATATATTTAGGTATGGAGCAATGTTTTTAAAATCGGACTGGCAACCGAACCGAGAAAGTTTTTGGATCATGGGTTAATATGGTTCGACCGGGTTCAAACGGATTTGATAATACTTTTAAAATAATTATATATACTTGACATATATAACCTCTAAATAATTAAATATTAAATAAAAAATTTAATAATTATATTATTTGATATTATTTGAGAAAAAATAAATAATTTAAACCTAAAACAAAATTGAAATAAAATAGAGTAGCAATGATTAAAAAAACATAATATGCAATACATTAACTTTGAATTGATGATGCAAATAGAGAGACTCGAAAAAGAAAAAAAAAAAAAAAATCGTAAAATAAAAAAATTGTAAAAGTTATAATCTAATAGAAATTTTATTATACTGTTTTAAAAAGATAAAATAATTAAAAATATCGAATATTAGCTTAAAACGTAAGAACTAAATACAAAAAAAAAACATGTTTTAATTTTTTTTATAATTGAACCGGTTTGATACGGTTCGATGGATCATCGGTTTTTGATTTTTTGGCGGTCTAATCCAGTTTTTTAACCGGTTGAACTACTCTTGGATTTTATAGTCAACCTAACCCGGATATGCTTCCGATTCGTGGTTCAACCCGGTCGGATCACCGGTCCGGTCCGGTTTTAAAAACATTGTATGCGAGTGAAGTTTGGTAAAGATATAAAATTGTGTCACATTTGGCACATGTGAGTGAATGCAATCCATAAGCATTTTGTTTATACAAAATATATATATATGTATTTTTTTTTTTTGGTAATGGCTTTCAAATTAAATTGCAGGAGAAAAAAAAAAATTACACAAGCCGAATGGCTCAATAGTTAGAGGCATGAAAAAACCTCGTGGCCCATAACAACAAGAAGCCCAATTAGAAAGACCCATAAGGAAGGAAATGGTAACCAAACGAAAAACAACATCGTCCGTTACGATAATACCAAGAGAAAAACGGGATAAGATCGAGCTGCTGAGAAGGTGAGAAGAAATCCATTCCAACGGTATTTGCTTCTGCAGTAAAGATGAGAGATGACGATAAGAGGTATTTTTAGAAAAATACCAATGAGAGAGAAGCGGCTATTGTTAGGGGAAGAGATTTGATCTCTCAAACCACATTTGGAGGATGGCGGAAGCTGTGCACGGGCTTGCAGATCGCAGGCTGGACGCTCTGTTCCGGATCAAGCCATCAATTAATTTTACCAGCGAGTCCTCCGATTTGAAGATTGAGCGGTGGGATCTGTTGTTGCGCTCCAACCAAAGGGAATAGATGGAACTCTGCCAAGCAATCCTTGCTAGTTTTTTGCGGTATTTATCTCCTGGAGGTCGAGTTATGAGTTGCAGAGAAGCTGTCCAAGATCGGGAAGGAGAGATCTGACAACGCCGGCCAATCCTATCCCAGATAGCCCACGAAAAACGACAGTTGAAGAAAAGGTGGTCCCTGGACTCCTGAGCGGAACGGCAGAGAAGACAAGTTTGGTCTGTTACCAGACCCCAAGAAGCGAGACGGTCAAGCGTAGGGCAGCGATTGAGGACAAAAAGCCAGGTGAGAAACTTATGCTTGGGGATACCACCGGAAAACCAAACTACTTTGAACCAAGGAACCTCGGCTTGGTGATCCTTAGTGGCGAGGTAAATCGAACCAGTGTTGTGCTTATTCCTTAGAACCTCATCGATCGACCATTCATAAGAGTCAGGTGAATCTTGCAACTGCAGGGAGGATAGGAAAATTTGGATGGAGACTTGAGCTTCAGAACGAGCCGGAGGAAGAACCCAACTTCCATTACGCCAGAGATTGCTAAGGGTGGAAGATTGAGGGATGCCAATTTGAGAGGGAGATTCTGAAGCTAGGAAGAGACTGATGTTACCAAAAGGAGACCAATTATCCTTCCAAAAACTGCAGGTTTTTCCATCACCCACTATAAATCTAATCCAATGGTAAATGGTTGGTCTAAGCTGCAGAAGCTTATTTGTTAGCCAAGAATGTTTCTGTTTTTCTTTCAGGGACCAGAAGTTGCTTAGATGACCAGAGAGGACCTCCTTGATGAACCAAGAGGCCCAAATAGAATCAGGTTTGAAGAAGAGGATCCAGATAAGCTTTAAGGCAAAAGTTTTATTCCAGGTTAGAAGATCTCGAATCCCTAAACCTCCTTCTAGTTTTGAGAGAGTGATTGAATCCCAGGCAACGCGGGCAGATTGATGTCCCTCGAGAGAACCTTTCCACAAAAACGCTCCACATAAAGAGTTTACAGTCTTGATGCAGCTTTTAGGGAGGATGAAGGCTGAGGTCCAGAAGTTGGAAATGCCCGAGATAACCGAGATGAGAAGTTGTAGCCGACCAGCAAAAGAGAGAGTTTTTGTGGTCCATGAAGTCAGTTTGGCTTTGATTTGATGGATGAATGGTGTACAGTTCGCTGCAGATAATTTTTTAGTGCACAAAGGCAAGCCAAGGTACCTGAAAGGCAACGTACCATGAGAGAGGCCAGAAGCTGATTAGATGGTCAAGATTTCAGCATCGGAGAGACCTACAGTGAAGAAGTTGGATTTGGGGAGACTAATAGCCAGCCCAGATACAGCTTGGAAATCAGAGAGGATATTGAGAACACCTTGGACAGAGGCAAGGGAACCATCAGTGAAGATCAAGAGATCATCTGCGAAGCAAAGGTGAGTAAGCTTGTTGTTTTTACAGTTAAAATGGTACTTAAATTTTCCTTCTTCAACTCCTTTGTTGAGAAGTAGGGAAAGACAGTTCATAGCCAGGACAAATAGATAAGGAGACAAGGGATCACCTTGTCGGAGACCCTAGTTCCTTTGAAGTAGCCATTTACCGTGCCATTAAAGCCAATTGTGAAGGATGGAGTACAAATGCAGCCTTTAAGCCATCTTAGATAAAGCTCAAAAGCCCATAGCCCCTTAGGATACTGAAAACAAACTCCCATCTTAGAGTGTCAAAAGCTTTCGCAATATCCACCTTAATGGTTATCCGTTTTTGACCCTTTATTTTCTGGTATCCATTCACTAGTTCACTAGCCAACAATGTGTTCCACTAATAATCTGTTCTCTCTGAATGCAGATTGATTTGGCAGGATGATATCCTTAAGGATTAGCTTGAGCCGAGCAACAAGGATCTTGGAGATGGTCTTGTAGGTGCAATTCAAGCAGGAGATAGGCCTATAATCAGCGATAAGGGTAGCACCTGGTTTCTTTGGGATGAGAGTGAGGATGGTAGAGTTTGTGGCAGCATGCATGAACCCAGTTGCGAAGAAGTGACTAACGTCATCTGTGAAATCTTTACCAATAATCTCCTAAGCAGATTTATAGAACTCAGAGGTAAGACCATCAGGACCAGGTGCCTTATCAGGATTCATCCTTTTAATGACTCTCTGGATTTGAGCAACATCAGGAATGGACACCAACTGATTTATTTGATTGTCATTGCACATGTAGTTCGAAAGAGACTGGATCCAGCTGGGAGGGCAGAAGATGGGGATGAGGTGGGACGGTCCTAGGATGGATTTGAAGTGATTTACAGCATGGGAACTCATTTCCAAAGGGTCAGAGATAATGACACCCACTGCAGAGTTAAATGATCTGATGGAGTTGGAGTTCTTTGTTAATGTAATCATGTGGAAGAAAGTAGTATTCTGGTCCCCAACGGTCAACCAATGGATCCGAGATTTTTGTTTGAAGTAGCTTTCCTCAATATCCCTTAAAAACTCCATTTTATTGTAGATCTTGTTCTTCTTGTAAGATTTGAGGAGAAGGATTATGCAACGCCTGGACCTGCACATTTTTAAGAAGAATGTTAGTTTCTCTCACTCTCTCTTGAATTCCAGAGAAATTCTCTTTGTTTAGATCTCTCAGTGACATTTTTAGTGATTTTAGTTTGGCGCAAAAGGCAGCGAGAGAAGGATCCTGGGAGGGGGCAGTGATGCCGACAGGGTTCCAAGCAGTCTCAACCGTGGTGAGGAATTTGGGGTGATTGGTGAGGAAATTGAAAAATTTGAAAGGTTTGGTTCCTGGGGTTGGAAGGGAGGAGGCAAAGTTGAGGAGACAAGAAGAGTGGTCAGAGATAGGGCCAGGAGGAGTGAATTCCACTGAGCTATATGGATAGGAGGATAACCAGCAATTATTGACCAACAGCCTATCGAGCTTTTTAGCAATTGGGGCAGAGGGATTCTTATTGGACCAAGTGAAGGGGGGGCCGTAGAAACGAAGGTCAAAGAGACCAAGCTGATGGAGACAATCTCTGAGCTCAACCATGTCAGGAGAGAGATGGTTAATGGCTGGGGAAGAGTGCTCAGCATGATGGATCACTTGGTTGAAGTCGCCATTAACGATCCAAGGTCTGGAATCCAGAGTTAGAAGTTGATGTAAATCCAGGAGGTGACACCAGAGGTCAGTCCGTTCCTCTCTGCTATTGGCAGCATACACAACAGTATAGATGAAATTATGACCCCCTATGATTTTGATTTTACAGGTTACAGCTTGGGCAGTTTGGTGAAGCAAAGTAACAAAGGCATGAGGCTTCCAGATGAGGATGATCCTTCCTTCAGGGTCAGATGCATGGTTAGATAAGTAGTTCAAATTCGGACAGGTGGAAAACATAACATGGTTTAGATTAGGTTCCTTGATATGGGTTTTTAAAAGGGCTCCAAAAAGGGACTTCATAGAATTTAGCCGCTGTACAAAATCGAGATGCTTATCCGGATCATTTAGACCTCGGATATTCCAAAAAAAGGAGTTAATTATCATAGAGATGGAGGTGGGTTCACCTCTTGGGTTAGGGGGGTTCCCTCAAAAGGCAGTGAAGGTTCAAAAGAAGAAGTTGGATTCAAAGGTAAGAATGGATTTTGTAAAGGGATTTGATTGGTTGCTTTAAAAATAAGAACGTGTTGTTTGGCTAGTGGCTGATTTTTAGTGACAGGGGTGGAAAGGGGAGGTGGAGAAGAGGGTTTAAAGTCCATAGGAGATGGGGAGTTATCGTTGGGGATGGCTGGAGAAGGGGAATTTAGAGGGGGTGGAATAGAGACAGAGGGAACTTCAGCAGCTGAGATAACAGGCTGGGGAACTACAACCGAAGAGGCTTCGGGAACCACATGGACAGAAGCAGAACCCATATTCTGAGGAACAGACATTTCAGCAAATGATGAATCCGACACCTTTTTCTTTTTCTTTTTGGCAGCCGGAACCCACATGGGAGAGAGTTGCAGACAGTTTTTGACGATGTGTCCTATTTTCTTGCAGTGGGAACATGAAGGAGGAAGCCATGGGTACTCCACATCAACATTGACCACCTGCCCATTTTCCCTTATGAATTCCACAGCATAAGGTAAGGGTTTATTTAGATTGGCTTCCACTTTAACATGGGCAACTGTCAAGCTAACCAAGTTCTTGGTAAAATCATCCATTTCTTTTGATTCACCCACTAACCCCGCTATGAGGCCTAAGCCTATATTTGTTCGCAGGTCAAGAGGAACGCCTTTGAGGTGGACCCACAGAGGAATGGAGTCCATATTCAGAGGGTCAGCAGAATGATGAGGTGACCATGGATGAACATGAAACATGGAATCACCAACATACCAGATTCTGCGTTCAAGGACTTTACTCCTGATGTAGTCATTGGGTAATCTGATTAGCATAGAGTGAGTGGAGGGGATGATATGGATCTCAATTTGTTTTCCTTTGCCCCACATATGGTTGAGCACACTTTGCACTTGTCTGAATGCATGAGCTCTCCCTAAGAAGTAACCAACAATAAAGTCTTTATGTTCCTCAGCACCTTGCTGAAAGACAGCATCAGGAATGAAAACTCGCGGTTTACCCTCAGGTGAGAAATCCACTGGAGCTTCTCTCTTAAGACTTTTATCTGTGTTGAGTTTCACTTTTTGAGCCCAGGATGGCCAGAGGGAACAAGTGGGATGGTTTTTGATGGTGGAGGATTCCGAGAGGGAGGGGCAGGTTGTGGGAACTTGAGATGAGGGTTTTGGTTTGCCGCAAGATTGAAGGGTGGGGGTTTCTTTCTTGGGAGGAGAGAACCAGAAGGGACAGCAACACTGTCATGGGGCAAGATAGCTGCAGCAATGTGCTCAGCAGCTTGAGCCTGGAGTAGCATAGAAGCAGCCAAGCCAACGGAAGGAGTGGCCAGAATACCATCCCTAGGAGGGGGATCTGCAGAAAAGAGGCTGAAACAACTTGCACTGTTACCGAGGTAACAACTGTAGCAGGAGAACCAGTTTCAGATCTATGGAATTCCAATTCAGCAGAAGGTGACTTAGGGGGAGAATCAGGCTGAGAAGAGACTTCTCCAGCAGCAGGGAGAAGGGAAGATTGAAAAGATGAGTCACCATTTGGGAGCTCAGACTGAGCAGTTTTAGAATGAGAGGAAGAGAAAAGGGAAGAGGGGCATGGAAGGGAAGGGAGAGGAGAAGAGGGAAGAGGGAAGAGGAGGGAAATGAAAAGGGTCTGGAGGGTCAGGGGGACGGAGGAGATTGTCGGGAACCGAGCCAAGATCTAAGTTTGCCGGAGAACCAGGAGTTCGCCAGGGGTTCGTCATTTATTTTATATATATATGTTTGTTCGATCATTCTTATTTTTTTTTAATATAGAAATAATTTGGATTAGCCTATGCATTGTAATTTCAATTATCTTAGTCCTATACTCCTATCCTATGCTAAGAACGAGAAAAAGAAAGTGATCTCTCCACGCTGAGACATTCTTTGCTAAAAATCGTGAATCGTTTTTTCACGTTCATGTCGCAAGCCTCTTGCTGACAACTCATGATCTATATATCATATATAATGGTTTGCACGTCTATAACAAAAATAAAAAGAAAAAAAATTGATAATATTAAACGTAAACACTTTTCGCCTGAGATATTGAATGTAAAGATGCGAGCCACTCCATTGGTTATAAAAATTACGTAATAGCTTGTCATGGGATTTTACCGATATGCAGCGCGTAGAAAATATAACTCAAAACAAAATTTGAAATAATATACCTTTATTCGAATCACTTGATAAAAATGTTATAAGACATCTACATTTACCTGCAAAATAATTATTATACATCATATTGTTATCATATGATTAAATTTAAATACAATTCTATGGGATGCTTCTACCACGAACATAATTTATTTATATAGTTCTATTCGACGTGCCAAAATCGCGCGTGTGTGAATAATGGAAGTCTCTGATGTCTTGTCAACGTATATCTTTGTCATGTCTTGAAAGCGTCCCGAGAGTCTCAGCCATTTAATTCTGCCTTCCACACTTTTATATTTAGAAGACAAAAAAAAAAGTTGAAATTTTTTTTCTTAGAGAGAGAAACACAAAATTAGAGGAAATGTATAGTTTCCCCACAAATGAAAACGAAAAAGATTTATTTTTGTAATTTGGTCTAATTCTCCCTCCGTGGTTAAATCCCTAATCAAAGTGATTAAGAAAACCCAGAGGAAGAAGAAGACGATTGGGTTAAAACTAAAACGCGGCGACGACAATGCCGAGCAAGCTGAAAAAGGCGATTGGAGCGGTTAAGGATCAGACGAGCATCAGCCTCGCCAAAGTCGCCAGTGGAGCTACCAGAGGCGGCGATCTCACGACTCTTGAGGTAGCGATTCTCAAGGCGACGAGCCACGACGAGGAGGTCCCTATCGACGATCGACTCGTATCCGAAATCCTCGGGATCATATCCAAGAAGAAATCGCACGCCGCCGCTTGCGCCGCCGCGATCGGACGCCGTATCGGGCGGACACGGAATTGGATCGTCGCGCTCAAATCCCTAGTCCTCGTCCTCAGGATTTTCCAAGACGGAGATCCTTATTTCCCGCGCGAAGTCCTCCACGCCATGAAACGAGGCGCGAAAATCCTCAACCTCTCGAGCTTCCGCGACGATTCCAACTCGTGCCCTTGGGATTTCACCGCTTTCGTCCGTACATTCGCGCTCTACCTCGACGAACGACTCGACTGCTTCCTCACCGGAAAATTACAGAGGCGGTACACTAATCGAGACCAAACCGGAAGAATCAGCACCAACACCTCTGCCAGATCCCGGTTCAATCCTAGAACCGGAACTAAAAACCACGAACCGGCGGTCCGAGACATGAAACCGGTAATGCTCCTCGACAAAATCACGTATTGGCAGAGATTACTAGACAGAGCGATCGCGACGCGGCCTACCGGAGACGCGAAATCGAACAGGCTGGTGAAGATGTCGCTTTATGCCGTCGCGCAGGAGAGTTTCGATCTCTACAGAGACATTTCCGACGGATTGGCTCTTCTGCTTGACAGTTTCTTCCATCTGCAATACCAATCTTGCATCCACGCGTTTCAAGCCTGCGTTCGAGCCTCGAAACAGTTCGAAGAGCTTAACGGATTCTACGATCTCTGCAAATCCAACGGCGTAGGACGAACATCGGAGTATCCGAGCATTCAAAAGATCTCATTAGAGCTTCTAGAGACATTGCAGGAGTTTTTGAAGGATCAATCTTCGTTCCCGGCGAGCGCGGGGATGTATCCGTCGCCGAATAGTCTTCTTCCTCCGCCTCCGTCGTCTAAAGATTCGACGCTTTCGAGCTCGCTTGATTTTGGGGATTCAACGATTGATATGTCGGAGAGATATTCGGATTACGGGTCGTTTCGTAGTACTTCATTGGAGGATTTGATGAGCAGGACTGAAGCAGGGACTAGTAGTCCTCCAATGTCTTGTCATTCCGAGCCTTACAGAGGAGGACGAGACGATCCTAATGGGAATAATTTCGATACGGTTTCAACTAAATCTCTTCCGAATAATCCCTCTGTTTCTGCTTCCAATCTCACATTAAACCTGTTGGATGATGTTAATAACACCACGAAAACAAAAGATGTGAAAGAGAAGAAGAAGCAAGAAGATTCAAAGGCGGAAACTTTTGATCCTTGGGAGGCCTTGATGTTGAGAGATGATCCGAGGAAGAACATAGAAATGATTCCCGAAGAACCTTCGACCTCTGAGGATCAGACAGATTCAGGGAATTGGTTGCTTGCGCTGGAAGAAACAGCTACGCAAGTACAGGAGACTAACTCGATGGCGATAGTACCGTTCGGATTAGACAGTCCGATGCCTGCGTCTCAAGCCACCAAGGACCAATACAATCCATTCCTGGAAGAACCAGCTGCGCCGTTAGCTGCAGAATTTCAGCCGTTAGCCGCAGCCGGTCCAACTGGAGAACCGATGACCACGTTCAATGCCTTGGCTGTGACGGAGTTTCAGCCGGAACCGACATTTCTGGTAGACGTTCCTGAAGATTTTGAGCCGTCGTCTACGCCAACATTCAAGGCCACGGGGATTTTGCCGGTGAAGATTGACCCATTTGCAACATTTGAGAGTTTTGGGTTCGGAGAGACAGTTTCAGAAAATGGAGTGGTACATCATCAGCAATCTGTGTTGCAAGAACAACAGTTATGGTTGCAGAATCAAACGAAGATCATAGCTAAGCATTTGAATTGATATGATCTTTTGTTACATTGTAAACTGTACTCTAACTTTGACCTTTCAAGAACAAATCAAGATTTGCTTTCCATTATAATTGGGGTCAGCATATTTGGTTTGACTATGACATACTGAACCATAATCTTTCATTTAGTATTGTTGGGTTGGGCTATCAGGATTCGGCCATTAAAAGCCCTAATATAATAAGTTAAAATGGTAAAGCCCATTCATAAACAGTTCGAAATGCGCCACACAACCTTTGCCGAAGGTTGTTTGCATTCACATCACATAATAGATGGATGCAACATATCTAGTATATGAAGATATATGTGCATCTATACATGTGTACTTATGTATATTTGCGAAACGATATACTGTATGTATAGATGTATTATGTATATCGGTGGAGGATAATGAAGATGGAAGCCAAATGGAATAAAGAGGGTAGGTCAAGTGGGTTTTGTGGTGTCCATTTTGAATGAGATTGACCAAAGCTGTAGCTTGACCACAAAGTCACGAGGGAGATCAACCAATCACATCATCACAACACATATTTTTCTATTAAATATATGTATATAGCCCGCCACAAAAATTAATTTATACACCAAAACTTTTATTACCCATTGACTAGAGTCGTTTTCATTTTTTACATTTATAGTATATTTGTAAATTACACAATGGTAACATCTTTTGGAGTACATAAACGTAGGGTTCCACTAAATTAGGTTTCTTATTACAAGTCTTCCCTCTTGACTTCTCAATTTCTTGTTTTATTACAAAATTGTTCACAAGTCATACAGGCTGCTATAACCTATTATTTTTCTTCGTAATTTCAATTTCGAGTTCAAAATATTAGTAAACATGAAATAAACCACGTCTATATGCCAAAGTTCATATATCAAATTTTGAGGAGAAGTCTATATGTATATCAGCTTTTAGATTTTCCTTATGGCCAAAAGGGAAACACGTAGTCGAATCTGAACTCCTCCGCTGAAATGAGACAATTTATTTGATTTGATCTAAACCGTCAAAATTTATGGGCTGAAAATGCTTAACGTAAGAATTTACTGATTATTGAACCGTCAAAAACTATGGGCTGCTTAACGTAAGAATTTACTTATTATTGAACCAATTATAAACCTTGTTTGTTGCTAATGAGAGTTTATGAAGCATCGATGTGGTCGCTATCAAAGCTGCAGTTAGGCCAACAGAAAAAGAGTTATTTGTAAAAGAGTAAAATGATCTTCTAGATATTTAGGACATACCAAAGAAAGCATGTGAAAGAAAAGATATGATTTTCTATAAAGTGGATGATCATATACTAGATTTTTCTCATTGTTTAAATTGTACAATAACCGGAGGATTTTCAACAACATTCAAAATTGAGGATAGATAGATGTTAACCCTAATTATCCGAATGATCACATCTTAAACTTTATTATTCTCAGAAATCATAACATTTGGCATTACTGTTCATTCTGTTCTCATGCTATCTTATTTTTTTTTCTTTCTCTGAATCATTTTTATTATATAAAACAAAAGAGAAATATACGATGAAATACAATTTTGAAATACGATTTTGGAATATTAAACCGGCGGAAAACGAAAATTCCACTGAAAACTAAGCTAGCGAGTACAAGATACTCCTGGAGACAACAGACCCAAACTGGGCAGACTATGACAAACTACACCCAAAACCAAAAAACTAAAACCAACCAAGTTTACAAAATTTCCACAATAAGGTCAAATAGATTTCAAAACGAGATCGCAAGACAAAGCCGGCAATTTCCTCGGAGATTGAAACAAATAACGAAGAAAGAGCACGAGATAAACAATCCCCAAACTAGAGGAGGAGCTTAAGCATCCGAGCCGCAAGATGAACCATGAAGAGCTAAGGAATAAAGACACCAGCCGCACGCAACTGAGCGAGGAAAACCTGCCTCGAGAACAAACTATTCACCGCAAACTACAAGAACTCACGCATCCGTCGCTAAAACAAGACGATCACAACAAAAACCCAAGAGACCTAAATACAAGCAGAACGACAAAGACCATCAAAGGAAGAAGACAAACCACTGACGACAAGAGCTCTACAGACACAACAAACACTTTGAATTGAAACCACTTCCCTGTCCGAGAACGGAAACCAACACAGAGCAGCGAAACAAGGCCATACCCAAACTGGACCACACACGAGCAACGACAAGGAGAAAAAGAGACTAGATAAAGAAACAAAAGATTTCCTGTCAACGTCGATCACACCGACTGCGAGCCCAACCGTCGTATTGCAAATCAAACGAGAGCATGGAGCCTCTAGCCTACACACGAAGATCTCCACTCGTCAAAAAAAACGAAGAATAAGGAGAACACATCTTCCAGATCTACGAAACTAGCGACGGTAACCCACCTCTTCCAAGATTGAAGCCACCGATCCACGGGAAAATCTCAGATTTGGCTATATCTAGATTTTAATCCAAGAAACCAAGCCAAAAACAAAGATTTAAACTGTCCTCATGCTATCTTACTATGTGTTGGATAAAATATCTTAATGTAAATTATACGTTGTGCAAATTAACTTTTGCTTTTATTGATTAATAAATAACAATTCAACAACAACAAAAATAAAATATTAAGAAGTAAGTCATCAGTCTTTTTGGTCCACACTAACATACTTTAAGTGAATTTTGTTTTTTTTTAAAAACTTACATAATCAATTTATAATGGTGTGGGTCCAAAAACCAAATAACTACTGTAGAATGATAACTCGTGCAAGTAACTCAAAGCTCCACTCTTCTCTCTCTATAAAAACAATTCTCTGGTCATCAGATTTAGATCACACTTAAAAAGCGTCAACATAAAGTTAGGCAAAAAAAAAGTTAGAGAGAAGAGAAATGGAGAGTTTCCCGATCATCAATCTCGAGAAGCTTAATGGAGAAGAGAGAGGAATCACGATGGAGCAGATTAAAGACGCTTGTGAAAACTGGGGATTCTTTGAGGTATTTCAAGATTCTTTTTTAATAATAATGGAAGCTCGAAACTATGGAATTAAAATGATTTTTAAATTTAATGATCTGTTGGTAATTACAGTGTGTGAACCATGGGATTCCACACGAGCTACTGGACAGAGTGGAGAAGATGACGAAGGAACACTACAAGAAGTGTATGGAAGACAGATTCAAAGAATCCATTAAGGACAGAGGACTCGACTCTCTTCGGTCTGAAGTCAACGACGTTGACTGGGAGTCAACTTTCTACCTTAAGCACCTTCCTGTCTCCAACATCTCCGATGTCCCTGATCTCGACGACGATTACAGGTAACTTTTAGTTTCTGAACCGGCCCGGAATTGTTTTGTCTATCCGGTTACTTGATCTCGGATTTACCGGTTTGTTAAGCAATTCAACAATTTGGGTTGGTTCAACAAAGCAACATGAACCGGTTTATTGCCGATGAAGTACCAATTAGTTTTCTTTCTATATCTCGATTAAACCGGATTTTAATTTTAATTTTAAACAAAAAGTAAAAAATCGAATTTTATAACTTCTCTAAGATCAAGTTTTTGCGCAATACTGCAAAAGGAAACAAAATAGTCTTGCTTCTAATTGATAAACACAGAACCGGTTTGCTTATATTGGAACAAGTAATGAGTAAACCGACGCCGTATTGGGTGTTTTTTTTTTTTTTACAGAACGTTGATGAAAGAGTTCGCCGGAAAGATTGAGAAGTTGTCGGAGGAGCTACTAGATCTGTTATGCGAGAATCTTGGATTGGAGAAAGGTTATCTGAAAAGGATGTTTTACGGGTCGAAAAGTCCGACTTTTGGAACCAAAGTGAGCAACTATCCACCTTGTCCTAAACCGGACCTAATCAAGGGGCTCCGAGCCCACACCGACGCCGGCGGAATCATCCTCCTCTTCCAGGACGACAAAGTCAGTGGACTTCAGCTCCTTAAGGACGGCGAGTGGGTCGGTGTTCCTCCGGTTAAGCATTCAATCGTCGTTAATCTCGGTGATCAACTTGAGGTATGTGCAAATCCAGATATTTAACCAAACCGTACTAAACTGAGCCAAAATGAATTTAGATTTTTGAGCTGCGATTGGAATTATTTACTGAAGAATTTTATTTACCACGAGATTTCGTTATTCAGTTTTTTTGTTTCTCTTGTATATATATTTGGTTTCATGTGGTTTTGCAATGTTATCAATTACGAATATCTATCTATTGGTTAAAAAAAAAAAAATTGGAGTAAACCAGGTGATAACCAATGGGAAGTACAAGAGCGTGGAGCATAGAGTGATATCTCAGACGGACGGCGAAGGACGAATGTCAATTGCTTCATTCTACAATCCGGGTAGTGACTCCGTGATTTTTCCGGCTCCGGAGTTGATCGGAAAAGAATCGGACAAGGATAAGAAGGAGAAGTATCCAAAATTCGTGTTCGAAGATTACATGAAACTCTACTCTGCTGTCAAGTTTCAGGCCAAGGAACCGAGGTTTGAAGCCATGAAAGCTATGGAGACAACTGTGGCCAACAATTGGCCACTGCGTGAATTCTTAACTTATTAATAAATATATAATATTCTGAGAAACTTGATTATTTACTACTCGAATAATTTTCTTCTATGTGGTGTGGTATGTGTCGTTATATGTTTAATAAATGTATTATATATATGCGAATTTATATTTGTTGTCGGTAGGGGTTGATAGTTAATACAAAAAAGTTGCCTGCACAAATGAGGAAAATAGATACAAGACCTGCGTTGAATGCATATTGTTTTTTTTTTTTTTTTTTTTAAGTTTCAATGCAAAAGTTAAATTTATTTGATATTTGGTGATTCTTTGTAATTTTCATTGTTTTTTATGATCGGTTAAGTTGTTTTTTAATGAGTATTATTAAATGATGTATTTAAATATTAAAAAAAAAAAGATTTCGCATAGAAATAGAAACGGGGGAGGGGAGTATTATTGTGTAACATAATACTAGTGTGCGTCTATCTAGCTGGTAATAAGCAACATAATACCCAAAACAGCCAGAGGAAGGCTCAAATTAAATACGGGAGGAAATGAAAAGCCCTCAAACTCAAACTCATCAACCCCAAGCAAAAACCCCTAGTTTCATATTCGTGACCTAACATATATCTAGCATGTATTTTCAATTTCAGAAGATGTATGTTTTTTTTTAAATCAGTAATTGATATACAAATACTCCATCCGTTTCATAATATAAGATGTTTTGGCTAAAAACATAAAGATTAAGAAAATTATTTTTCTTTAAAAAATATTATTTAATATTTAAGTTAAAAACAATTTAGTCAATCGTAAAAAAAATTGCATAATATAATTGGTCACACGATTTTATATTTTATAAGGTGAAAACATCTTATATTTTGAAACAAAAAAAAACCTCTAAAACAATTTTATATTACGAAACGGAGGGAATACGTTATATACGGTACTCATGGTAATGATTTGGTAAAGGGTTAGTTAGCAAATCGCAGGCGTTGTGAGTTATGTTCGTGCAAAGAGAAACATAAAAGCTGGAATGTATCAACAAGATAAATAAACATCTCCTCGCCCTTGTCACGAGCATGAACAATTGAATAATAACAACAAATGGGAAAGGTGTTCATATTCTGAAAAATGAAACGCATTAAGCAAAGTAATCATAATCGTTAAGCAACAAATTGGGATACCCAAGAAAAAGCTAGTATATTCTAAACAAACTCTTATCTATATACTTATTAGTATACGTATTTATCTACCTAAAAATGGTTCCATTGAGCAGAAAAAGGGCGTAAAATCATTATCATAATAAAGAAAATTTAACCTTTTTCTTTCTTGTCGAAATATTATTATTGATTCCAGAGAAAGGGAAAGAAACAGAAGAAATGATTCATCTGGAACTTTTATGTGATAAGAATAATCTCTCCTTTTTCTTGGCTTTCTTCTTTAAGTTGAGAGAAGATTATATTTTAGGTTATCTGTTTACCTGCTGGAACAAGAGAAAGACATAGGAATATGACTGAAGCTGGAAACGTCGAATACCTCCATGAATCTTTGATCTGAAACTCTAGCTTTCCCTGCTGCAAATCGCTGGTACTCATCGAATATCGATGTCAAACACCATTTCTGGAGTTTTCTTAAGCACCCAACAAGACAACCAGTCCGATGCTACAATTCCAGATTCACACAAATAAAATTCATTTTATTTTATTCAATGGTAGAGCTAACAGATTAAAGAAATGTTGAGGATTGGATTGAAGAATTACCTTGCCTCGCTTACAATGAATCAGAACCGGATGGTTTTTCTCTTCTGAATTTTTTTTTTTTTTTTTTTTTTAAAAGAGAGGAGATATCGATAAGACACGAGTTAGAAAACATCCAAGTCTGGTTTCTTGTGTTTCTTTGTATGGCTTCTATGATTCATACGTACCTAGAAGGACTTTGAGTGCCTTGCGGATTTTATGGTCTGGAATATTCACAAATGGCTCCTGAAAACAAGAAAAAATGATGTCTTTCTTAGATTATAAGATTTTCTATGTCAAAGATCAACCACACTAGTAAATTGAGCAGATTAGGATGAGAAAAGGCAATCAACTAAGCAAGGTTCATACATAAGCAACGTCAACTATGTAAAGGTTCATAAACAGGAAAAAGTATACAAGCACAAGCTATGAAGCATGTGAAACGTGATACCTTTTACCGGTTGCGTACTGAGAGAAAGATTCCTTCTTTTTATATCATAAAGTTTTCTCCACACACACAACAACCACACGGAATAAACACAAAGCTCCATTGAAATACGAATCTATGAGAAGGAAAAAGCTTAGCAAGCCAAGAATATCAACGGTAAAGGTTTCCTATCAAGCTCAAAGTTGTCACACTGAGCATAACGAATCTGAGTTGAGAAATCGATTTAAAACCAAAGTCAATGAGGTCCAACGATGTGAATGTGGAATAATTCCCAAAATACTTCCAATAAAATTACTCCACCAAGAAGAGAACTTTAGTTTTCTTTTTAGCATGAAAGGGCAAACATGGTAGCAAGTATCTAAACGACTCCCCACATAAAGACTCTCAATAGAAGAAACATGAAACTATCCTAGGAACAGAATCGACACACAAGGCGGATTCTGCGGGAGAAAAAATGATAGCCACTGCAGACCGCATATTTAATTTTAGCCCCTCTTTCAGTTATCAAGATTCTAGATCAACTAAAATTACGTCCATACCAATCTCTTCAGCAAAGTTACATTCTTCATGACCCATAAGGGTATTAAGTTCAAGACTCTGTGCTGTAGTTTCTGGTTATTCCATCACTTACTAGTGTTTGCCCAAACATGAGCCACTAAAACATTTTTTAAAAAAGGAAGGAACAAAGTGTAGGTATTATTAAACAACACTAACCGACTTAAAACTTAACCATCTATCAGTTTCCCAGCAACTCCTAACCTTATCAAGATTTAATAACTTACAGCTAAAATGTATACTTCCACAATCAACACGCTTTCTACAAGCTTTTACCATAAAAAAATGGTTGAGGTGTTCTACTACTTGTCCACTCTCAAGAAACGCTTTTGCTGATGTATGATTTCATAAGATATCATATCTGAATAAAAAAAGGGCATACGCAATTAACATGAACCAAGAAAACAATATCAACAGAACGCACAGAAAGTAAGCCTTGGACTAGTGGATCGTTGACAACACCTGAGCAGCTCAGCAAAATGTTTTTTTTTTGACGTAGCCAATTATCTAATTTTAAAGAATTTTAAATATATAGACACTATAAGGACCAAGAGTTGCTCAAGGGGCAGAAAAGAAAGAGTGGGACCAAAGCAGTGGAGGTCAAGAGAGACGGAAAGAGCCAAAATAAAGAAAGATGTGTGCTTTTTCTGGTAACTCGTAATAAAAATATGGCTTGGAACAAAGTTATCATGTTCAAGACAAAACACGCAAACAGATTTAGTAATCTCTCAATGATGATAACACAGGATTTAAGAACAATTAGGCAAAATATGGAAAACCCCAAATTGAAGAACCCGGACAATAGTATTAAGTTCGGTTATTAAAGAATACCAAAGTTTTTGATAATGGACTCTCTTTGTGATGCTTAGAACTCCATAAATGCAACCAAATCTCGTTCTCTAAGTCAGGAACACACTGCAAATTTAATATGATTTTCAATTCCCCTAGGTCGGACCAGCCGGGGGAAAATCCAGGTAAATTAGAATTACAGAACAAGCCAGAGGTTTAGCAATTAGGACGCCAAGACTTATGAACAGAGAGAGAGAGAGAGAGAGAGAGAGGAGCAGAGAACGATGCGAACCTTTTTGCCTTCAATGCCAAACTGGAAAAGCCTGATTCCATTGGATTTGAGGAACTGGATGTTACTCTCCGGGTAGGCCTCCGGACACAAATATCTTCACAAATTTCGGAATACCCAAAACAGAATGAAACCTAAAATCAGCAATTCGAACGTCGACGTACAAAAATGTAAGGAAATTACATTAATGTAGAAGAAGTTATACATGATTGAGCGGAGGCCAAGAGTCTGGAGAAAGGAGAAGTTAGCGGAATCAGGGAATCCAGACCGGAAAACACCGTTATCGACCATAGAGAAGTTGAGCGGCGGTATTAGGTTAAGTTCCTCGCCGGAGACCACTTGAAACGCATCAGCATCACCGTCCCCGTTTCTGTAAACCTCGATCGTACGGCAGACATCCTCCTCCGAAGTCGTAAACTTGTCCGTCGTATTCTCCACTAGTTGCATATCTGAAGAAAGAATCTAAAACTGGGTTTATGTTCTTTGGTGAGGTGTGAGAGTAATGGAGATGGTCGTTACGTAGCGGCGACCTTGGTTTATATAGACACGCTGTTGTGACTGTTAAAATTACTTTTTTTTTAATGTTTTTAAAGAGATGAAAAAGAAGGGAAGGAGATGGACGACTCTTTATTTTTGTTTTTTTTTATCTATTTATTTTTATTTTACCGTGTACTATTTATCTCTAAAGAATCGTTTTTGTTATTTAGGTTTTTGAATAGGTATTTTTAGGTAGAATTTAATATATTTTTTTCTTTTTTTATAACAACGGGTAATCCGGACTTTTTACCATCCGACTAATCTCATGGATGAGTGATATCGTCGATTAACCCACTCATCGGGTTTTCAAATGGGTTTAAAACGTGGCATCATCTTCGACTGACCAAATGAGAATGGTTATATTCGCGCTTACGATAAATTGATCTCTGGCCTAGACCAACATGACATCCCCTCCACAAGTGGGAACCACTAGTCCACAACCACTTGGTTAGAATGTAATAGTTGACCAGGAAAAAAGATTGAATAGAATTTGTAAATTGTTCGACAAAAAATGTGTCACTCGTTTGTTGAAAGAAATGTGTGTTTGATATTTAGGGTTCAAAATTTACAGGTTTTTAAAAAAAAAAAAATCTGATGAGGGATGTAAAACTTACGAAAGCAATTTCTTTGCTGTGTATGAATGAAATTTGAGGATAATTAATATACCATACGAATATAGACTTGATCTACAATTTCTAATCCATATTGAAATCCTGAATTAGTAAGAAAAAAGGCATCAAAAGAAAACTATGGTCCTAAGGGAACACGTTCGAACAAAAGAATCCAAAATTTGAAGAAATATAGTTTAATATTAATCAAGTTGAGCTGAAAACAATACACGGAAACTATATAATAATATAATATTACACGAATTTGTAAAGATGATCTATCTTAGTTTTTTTGTTTGTTGGTGTATCTTAGTTGTACATGCTATAAAATACATTGATATATATGTTTTCATAATCCCATCAACGGTTGATGATATGATTATTTAATTTAAATAAAGAACTAAACAAAAGAGAAGCATTAGAAAATGTCTTGCATAAAAGAGAGGCTCAAATTGTTTTGTTAAATGGAAAGCACAATTGTAGAGGCTTACGTTTACATATTTGTGTAATATTTCCTTGATTAGCTCATAACCATCTTAAGTAGAGATATCAATCTTTTTATATATAATCTAGGGATCCTGAAGCAAAATCTAGACTAATTTCTGAATGGTCAATCATAAATGAAATTGCATTGAACATATTTGATCTCTAATCCCTTAACTTACATATTAATAAACCTTTCACGCATTAGATTAACATGAATTGGTTTGAGAAATCAACTTCATGCAACAAATCATATTTGAAAACGAGTTGACGACGCACCATCAACTAGTTATATTTAAATATATGAAATATTTTAAAAACATCAAAGTATATTTTGGTTAGACGGTTTCAAGTTTATATGGTTTTCATATATGTACTGTTATGTAGTTCAAGTAGTTGTACACTTTTATGATATGTATATATATATATATATATATATAAAATAATTATCCTTGAAAAAATCAATTATTGACAGTATTATTTGAGCAAAGAGCCGAAGAGAGAGATTTCCAGCCAAAAGAAAGAAAGAAAGAGAGATTCCAGTGGACAAGAGCTTACTCTGCAAAGTGGGAAGAACAATCACTAAGTCTGAGTCATGTGGCAGTCATACACACACCTTTATATAATGTGAAAGTTTATATGGAATCTTTAGTAGATTAATTACTATTATTTTTCATCATATAATACGTTTTGTTTTGTTAAACAAACAATTCCAACTAGAATTCAGTCAATAATGCTTACATTGGGTCAAAAATAAGATTTGATCAAAACTAACGAGGACAAAAGAATCAATTTCGAATGCCATTTTTTACAAATGAAAAGAATGAAACATATTAATGGAATGGTCTGTGGTAGTGTGGCCATACTATTCTCGGTTATTGATAAAAAGTCACTTTTGACATACATCAACGCCAAGCTTTGCTGATATCTTCATTTTATTATTTATAAAATTTGAGATGAGTGTTTTCTTGCCGCATAACTGATGAGTTATGAAGATGCTGAAAATGTCATTTCAACCTTCAAACATATGTCTATCAACCTAATAAAAACGAAATAATGCGAAGCAACAGAAAAGAACCACATCACGACAATGAATGATTAAAATCCACGTCACATCTTTGTCTTCTACATAACACTCACAATAGAAAATAACACCTTTATAATAAAAAAACAGATAATAACTAGCTAAAGACAGATTTTTCTTAATGTTTAGTGCCTACACTGAACTTTAATTAGATAACATACTCCATAAAACTTAAAATGTACCAAATAGTTTTTTCTTTAAAAAGAACCAAAAAGGTACATTCCAAGGAATATACCTTCTGATTCCGAAGGATTATTGGGTCGCGAGCACTCCGCCACGTACGAAAGTGTTTTTGACGCCGTAAAGGACTTACCTTAAAAAGAACGTACGGAAATTTTTTAATGCCTTCAAACAATCTTTGAGAAATTGGTTTATTAATTTATTTTCCAAAATATTCCTCTCGATTTATTTATTTTTTAAATACTGAGATTTCTAAACACTAACAAATAATATTGATACTTATGTCAAATTACTGCTTAGTGTTTTACAAATGTATCAGTTAAACAAGGTTATTTGACGAATGTATATTAGCACATGCATATATGGTTGCAACTTGTTTGTAGGTCTAAATATGGTTGAAACTTGAAACTTGAAACTTGAAACTTGAAAATGAGATATATATTAATAATTTAATATACATACATACATGTTATGGGACTATATAAAAATACGAATATGAGAGTCCAGTCATACAGAAATCGAATCTTCCGAAAATAATTGATATAGATTGAAAGAAGTTTTTACTATCATATTGATACTTATGCTATATATACGTACATTTAACACATAAATGAGCATGGTTTGGTCGATTTTTATTTTGTCATTCGAAAACAACTTAAATAAAGTAACAAGTCCTCGAACTCATGGCAGATGTATTCGAATAGGGATGTTAAAGTTGGGTTTTTATCCTATGGGTACCGAAATCCTGAATTTTTTTTACCCCGTTACCCTAATTTTTTAATAAAAAAAACACAGTTTTAAAACGGGCGGGTACCCTAAATTAAATTTACTCTGTCGGATTCTCATGGGTTTTTGAGCAAAATTTCCAAACGATGTCATTCCACACACTACAAAAATACACAGTTTTTGTGACCATTTTTTGCGATTTTTTTTTTTGTCACAAAAATGCGGGACGAAAGTGTGACTAATTTGCGACTACTCGCAAAACAGTCGCAAATTAACGACAAAACAGAGGAGTCACAAAAGAATCGCAAATTTGTAGTCTGACTTTGTAGTCGCAAAAGTAGTCCCAAATTTGTGACTGATTTGCTTCGGTTTTGCCCCTCAGTCGATTTTTTAAAAGAAATTAACGACGAAACATAGTAGTCACAAAAGAGTCGCAAATTTGTGACTGATTTGTAGTCTTACTTTGTAGTCGCAAAAGTAGTCCCAAATTTGTGACTGATTTGCTTCGGTTTTGCCACTCCAGTCGATTTTTTTAAAGAAATTCATCAATATATAATTGTAACAGGTTAATTTAAACGTTTTTATATAGATTTGAACTATTATATTGACTGAATCATGATATTAGAAGAAAAAACTTGTAATTTTATATATTCTAAACTTATGTTTGTTTATATTTATAACATGTATAAGTAGTCACAAAACGGTCTCAAATTTCTGACTGTTTAGCAACTCCACTCGATTTTTTTAATAGTAGTCACAAAAGAGTCACAAATTTGCGACCGTTTAGCAACTCCACTCGATTTTTTTTTTAAATCATCAATATTGAATTGTAAATATGTTAATTTGTACGTTTTTACATAGATTAACTACTATATACACTGAATCATGATAACAGAGAAAAAAATGAAATTCTAATATTTTAAACTTATGTTTGTATATTCTCAAAAATGTAGTAAGTATATATGTGTTTTATATGGAATGATTTTGAAAGATAGAAATTTTTCAAAATTTACCTACCAAATCTTAGTTTACTGTTTAAATATAGAGTTGTAGTGTTAGAATTAAAATAAAAATGATTGTAAAGTCATATTTAGAATAATAATGATTGAAAGTTTAGGGTTTAAGGTATAGGTTTGTGACTTACAAAATAGAGTCACAAAACAGTCACAAATAAGTCACAAAATTTACCACTAGTTTGCGACCATCTGCTTAGAACACACATTTTTTTGATCTCATGGACTCACAATTTAGTCGCAAAATTTGCCTCCAAATATTTGGCCAAATTTTTCAATCCACCGCTCAAATTTAGGTTTTTTTTTCTAAAATCATTCTCTTCTCTCTCGAATCCACCGCTCACTCCCACTTTTGTTTCCTCTTTCTCTCTTTTTTCCTTTGCCGAAACCAAACCCACCACTCTTCTTCATCCTCTTCTCCCTCAAGGTTTTTCTTCTTCTGCTCCAAAACAATTTCTTCCTAATCGTCTTCTACTTTTCCCTCTGTTTCTTCTTCTCCCAAACACCAAACCTGACAGATCCATCTTCTCCACAACCCTCTTCCTCCGTCGCTCCCATTCGTGGGGATGCCGAATCTTCTTCACCTGCTCTCTATACTCAAGCCATTAAGCTCGATCCTTCTAACGCTGCTCTTTACAAGTATTTCCCAGATTACGTTTACTTTTGTTCTAACAATTTTCGTAGATTTACGATTCCTGTTGGGTTTCCCATCAAAATGATAAGTTCATGGTCAAAGTAATATCCGAGATTACTCCAAATTTTCGAGTCTAATAGTTGGGTTTCGATGGGTTTCCATCAATTTGAGCTGAGTTCTTAGAAGATCTAGTTTTGCTCTCTTGTGAAATGTTATTCCTAAAATGAGATTGTTTAGTTGGAAAAGAAAGGCTTTTTTACCTTGAATCGTTTGATCCTTAATGGCATACAACATTTCGGTTATATTTCAGAAGATCAATATTGATTTGGAATACTAAAATCTAGGTTTTTTTGAAAGCTTATGTGAAATGTTGCTCAGAGCAGAATACTAAGTGGATCAATGAGCAGATTTTAGAGTGTAGTAAAACTTTCTTTATCTGTTGCAGTAACCGAACTGCTGCATTTTTGAGTCTAGTTAAGCTTAGCAAAGCCTTAGCTGATGCAGACTGCAAACTATGGAACTGAAGACTGCTGGAAAGAGATGTTTTCTTTTCTTGTTGAGACTATGGAAACAGTTGTGAAGTCGTGGCACGAGACATCTAAAGTCGATACCAGAGTCTATTTCCTTCTCCACAAAGAGAAAACACAAAACGATAAGTACGCACCAGCAGTCAACATTGATTAGGTATTAAGAAAGAAATGAGCCAATTTCAGATCTTACGAGAAAAAAATATCTTTTCTTTTGTCTGCTACAACTATTTGTTCCTACGCAGGCTACAAATTCTTCCAAGGGAACAGAAGAAGCATGAGTACCACGAGGCTGTGAAGAATCAGTACAAGCATCTTCCTGGGATCAAGCGCATTGTCAGGTACAAGACCAGAAAAATGGTTGTGTTTTTTCTTATGTTTCCAACTTTGGAGATTGTCAAAAGATTAACATTAACGTTTTGGGTGATGTGAAATATAGACACAAGCAAGTGCCGAAACCTATATTCTAAGCAATAGGGATAATCCGAGTCAAGAACGATTCGAAGAGGAGGAAAGATGCCTGAAGGAAGTACAAGATGGAAGCGGAGTTGAAGTCGACGATATCAGAATTGTTTTTTGATATTTTTGTATATTTTGGTTTTTGATATTTTGAATATTGAATTGGAATTTTAATTTTTCGGATATTGAATCGAAATTTTAATTTTTTTTTCTTTTGCTTTTACTGGTACTCGTAAATCAGTCTCTAAATTAGGACTGATATTGGGAGTCACATATATGTCTTTAAATTAGGACTGATATTAAGAGTCACATATTAGTCTTAAAATTACGACTGATAGTGGGAGTCACATATTAGTCGCAAAAGAGCGACTGTTTTTGCGACCACTTTATTTAGCGACCAAATATTTGCGACTACTATTTTTGGTCCTAAAAGGGTCGCATATGAGTCATTTGCGACCATTTTGAGACTCTTTTTGGGGGTCGCAAAAACTGTGTTTTCTTGTAGTGACATTATCTTCAACCTCACCACGATTTTTCGCCTCTCTCTGTCTCATATCTTCTCCGTCATCGTGCTCTCTCCTCTCTCGGGGACTTTACTCAGGTATCTCTCTCTCCCTTTTCTCTTTCTTCTTTTCTTAGGTGATTATTGGGTTTAAATTTTGTGTTACGGGTTTTGTTCGATTCCTGTGAAACTTTAGGATTAGTTCGATTCCTGTGATTCTTGGGTTTTGTTCATGTGATTCACTTGCTTTACTGGTGGTTCTCTTCTACGTCGGCCACCCTCTCTACTGGAAGATCTCCGCCACCATCCACGATATCCGCCACAACAAGAAATCCGTCAGAGAATGTACACTCTCGCTCTCTCTCTCTCTGATGGATTATGGAGTGCGATCGGTTTTGTTTGGATGCAGGTATAACGCATATCGTACATGAGGCGCAGAGATCGGTGGGATATTATCACGACGAGTCGGATTTGGGTTTCCGAGAGATTCAGAACAAGGAATATGGAGTCGTCACCTCTCGAAGGCTTCTTTTCGCCGGAGATCAGTGAGAAATTTCTCCGTTGCTCTGTCAAAAATTTCGAAATAATTGTAATATTGTGTTTGTCTGTGTGTATGTTTGATTGAGTAAAAAAAACCGACACTAAATCGAACATAAATTGTTTTATCTAAACCTTCACTCGGTTAGATGTTTTAAGTTTTTTTTTTTAATTTTTTTTTATCAAATCAAACCTGAACAAACTGATTAAAACATAAAAAAAAGTAATAAACAAAAAAAAGTTCGGGTACCCGCAGGTAACCTTAAACCCGTAGGTTTTTTCGGGTTACACTGTGAGGGTAATAAAACCCGACATTGTAATTTTGAATAGAACTCATTTCGGACTCGGGTCGGGTAGGGTTATTTACCCAATACAACATCCTATATTTGAAAAGTTAATAATCAATCATCTAGTGACATTTTTGGATTCGGGGGTGCTCTAAATTTATTTGCGATTAATTAAACTATTTCGAATAAGACGGTCACATAATTTGAGAAGAACATGTGGTCTAGACGACTAGTGGTCTCTCTTCTCTTGCTTCTCCACCAAAACCAGGTTAGATCATGGGTTTGTTTCAAATACGAGACTAAAAATAGACAACTAGGCTGACAAAAAAAAATGTCGCATGATTAAATTAATCGTAAGACCTAACGGTTGAGTATATTTTCTAACATTTTTGTTTTTGTTTTTAGTTATAACGACTTAAAGCTAGCTGAATCAATCTACATGTTTTTCTTATCTGGGGCACCGAAGTTATTTTTTGATCAATTTTGCAAAATTTGGGTTCCTACAAAATATTTCTATCTTGAGCTGATCAGAAACTCGTAGGCCATGGGCTGCATGTATTGTTTTCTTCTCTCTTTGATTATTACGTTGCTTTCAGAAAATCTTCGACAGAAAGATACAGTTGGGAAAAAAAACAACTAGAGAAAAGCGGCCAAAAAATGTAGAACCGGCTTAATACAAATAATTAAAAAGGGTGCGAGTTTGGTCATCTTGAATATCTCACTTCACTTCAATGAATAATCAAACCTTGTTACTTCATAGATTACCTCAACCAAACAGTGTAACAGTGTATGAGACCTAATTAAACTTTTTTTTACTAATTGTCCTAGCGAGGGAAATATCAAATCATACACCATCTACATCAAAAAGAAAAACATCGATTTCGACCAAACAAAACTCCCTCCGTGGATTAGATATTTAACTCCACCGCCAAGACTTATATCACATATTAATTGATTTGTGGACGCGTGTCATGAATCATGATCATAATAATACGTGTTAATATTTTGTTCACGGCTAATAGTATTAGCATGCATGCATGATTGCATGGTTCATGATTTCCTAAAGAATGATTTTATACATTTTTTTTTTGAACAATTGAGATAAGAGTCTATAATCTCTATAAGTCATAAAAATGCATTATTCATGATAGATATAATAATATTATAATGGGTAGACGTACGACTCTAAAGAAGTATTCTCGTTTTTATAAAATTCAATTATTTGGTTATGGTAATAATTAACAAATATACCTAATGATATTCAAAAGCATGCATGTTCCTCGATATCATTGCCCATCCCGAAGTTGCGTATTAAAATACAAAAATGATGATTGAGAATGAACAATTCAAGAAGACCGTTCACGAGAGTGTGTACGCACAAGCACTCTCTCTCACTCACATTTTCAATTGAAATTATTGGAGTTGTTATAACTCACAAGTGTCCGATTTTGACCCAAAATTCATCAATTATTGTCGTTTCCATATCATAGAAAAACATTTTTCCATGATCCATTTATCCATGATAAAAGTCGTGACTGCTTCTCTTGTCTCTGCCCCCACATCTCGATCCCTATTATTGGTCCATTGATTATATATATATATATATATATATATATTTATGTGATATTTAGTTCAGAGATTCAATATGTAGCAGTTTGAACATTTATCGACTAATTGTTTAAATCACTATATATAGTTCACTTCAAAATTTGTACAAAGGAATTATTTCAACAATAGTAGTAAGATAAAATAATCAAAATTAATTGTCTTAAATATCTTCGAAAAAAATATACTACATTTCATTTTTCAAGCATCCGGGTATTGAACATGACCTATGCATGCTCGTGTGTGCCACTGTTGACATATTGAATGAGTAGTGCCGTTTACGGTTGCCCAAATTTGACCGAAAGAGATGTTTGAATTTCCTCACCAAGAAACTGCACAAAGAATTTCTTTCGTACAAGCAAATATGTTACCAACACAATTTTATTCAGTTTGGTTTTGGTTCAAATCGACTTGAGACTTGTAACTCAATTGTCCTAGCACTTGCAGTCTTCACCAATGAGAATTCTAATTTTTTGCAAAAAAAAAAATGGCTATCGGAAATTCATATATGTTTTAGAACGTCAAGACATAGAAATGGAAAAAGAGGCATTTTATTTTGGAAAGCCCAATTTATTGGACCATAGACGAAATGTAAGTCAACGACCATATGAGACAAGGTGAGTTTACAAAACAGATCCGGAATTATCCGAGGCCCAATCTTTGGAGGCTTGGACCAACGGAGCAAAAGGAGATTGATCAAAAGGGTTCCGGGCTCTGATTTTTAGTTCTGATACATAAATAATTTATTTAATATTGATATATAAATAATCCCATATGAGCATTCAAACTTTTTACATTGTTAATCAAAATAAACATTTATTGATTTAACATACTCCCTTTGTTTCATAAAAAAACAATTTAAAAAAAAATTATTTGTTAAAAAACATGGTTTTATATTTACGATACATATTTTTCGTATAATACATACTCTTTCCGTTTCACAAAGAGTGTCATTTTAAGGTTTTATTTTTGTTTCACAAAGAGTGTCGTTTTATGTTTTCAATGCATAATTTTGAACAAAAATCCAGTTTTACTCTTATTGTTTTAGTGTATTAATTAGAGAGAAAAAATTTTGTTTAGTGTATTAATAAAGAGTAATATTGAATTTTTGATAGTTTTTTTAATATGTGTGAAATATGTCAAAATGACACTTTTTGTAAAACAGATGGAGTATATTAGTTTACGGCTAACTCAATACTACGCCATCAATTGACATACAAAAATCTTTAATTTCAGTAATACATGCATTTAAACACACGAAGATTCCATTTACGTAAGACTAAAATTTATAGAATGCCTTTTTTTTTTTTGGGTCAAAAAAAAAAATTTATAGAATGCAAAACCATTTCACATCTGGTCGGAATCGAGCTGCATGAGGCGGAAACTTGAAGACATAGGAAGCTAAAAAGCAGAGTTTTGTGACGAGTAATAATAATAAAAAAGAAAGGCGAATCCTTTACTTTTTGATTATGGTGACGTGTAAAAGTCTTTGGAACGGTCAAACCGGTGGAACAAAAAAGCGTCAAACTCACGGAAAAGAAGATAGCAGCAGAGGATTACTACCTCGAAAGGTAACGTGGCGGAATATTGACGTCTCAAGATCACAGCTCTTACGCTGCTCCACTGATCACCGAATCGCAACCTCCTCTCCTTCTCGCTGACACTTTCTAATTACTCCTTTTTCTACCTGTGGGTCCCAACCACTCTCTTAAGTCTTAAACTGCGAAGCAGAAGATTTCTTGTGCCAGAAGAATTACTTTAATCTGACCATTTTACCCCTATTTGTTTCTCTAATGAACGATTTTCGCTAGGTGGCTTCGGCTTTGGTCCCCGAGCATATTATTATACCTTCTTTATCTTGTTTGCTATTTAAAACCCCACTTTCAAATTTTATTCGTTTTCATTTTTAGCTTGAAACATTTTTATCACGGTTTCAACTGATGCATTTTCAAATATTTTTTTTTGGTAAAATAAATTAAACAACCATTTAAAAATTGATCAACATGCGATTCTGTAACAATTATAAATGATTCATGAAGTTATGAATAATTTATTATTATATTTAAATTTAATATGAACCCAATTTTATTTTGAAACAACTAAATTTTAGTTTTGTTTTAAATTTGGTTAATTTTTTATGGGGTCAATTTTTTTTTTTAATGGAGTCAATATATTTTTATTTTTAAAAAAACATATATTTAAAAAAATTAGATGGATCACCTTTACTTTCTCCTTGGCTCCGTACTTTAAGCAGTTATTTAAATATAATATTTTTTTTTCCCAAAGACATTAATTATTTTTTTAAGACATTGATTAAATGATATCAATAAAAAGATATAAGATCTATTTGTAATATAAATGAATATATATAAAATTTTGGAAATATATAGTAATAAAAGTTTTGTTATAATTAGTGCAGAAATTAAAGTCAATATGATAATGTCTGCTTATTATTAAAAAGTAGATTCAAATTATTTATATTAAGATTTTCAGACAAAATTGTAATCTCAGATTTTCATTAAAAAAATAAGTAAATTTTAATGTTATTTAAAAAAGAATACACGAGTGAACATAGAAAGGAAAAATGTTGGCAAAAAAATCGAGACATTACATAGACAAAACCGATGGTTAAAATACAAACAGAAGCAGGGTGATGGTTCACATCGAACCGTCACATTGAAGATATCAGAATAGGGGTAAGATTGTCATTTTAAGTACATGCAGAATTTATTAACCCGTACACGAGGGAGGCCAAAGACTCATTACTTGTCACTCTGATTTCATTTACTTATTTATTTAAAATCACAGTTTTATTTTTTCTTTTCACATCGATAACACAGATATCGGAGGAGAGAAAAGGGCAAAAACCAAATAAAAAAGGAAGATCCGAAAATTTCCTCTGAAAAATCAAAAGAAGAGAAAAAGGAAGAAAATTCAAATCAGTCGGGAATATTTTACCATAGATTTTTTCCCCATTGGATCTGTTCTGATGAGAACTATCATCTCTGTGGAATATTAAAATTGAAAACTGTTAGATTTTCTTCTTTCTTTCTACCTCTGTTCTTCATCGACATTTTCTCACCCAGGAAAAAGGGGATAGCAATCTGTTTCTTTCGATGATCATTACACTTTATCTGTGATTTCCACCTTTCTCTTTGATCACCGTCTTCATTGTCACAAATTGTGACCGTCTTTTCTTACATGCGACCCATGTCAGACACTCAGCATGTTCAGAGCTCTATTGGGTCGATTCGATCTTCCGATAAAATCGAAGGTAAGTTTCTAAATCTCGATAGATCCATATGATCGGGTTTGGTTTTGCCGTAATGCGTTTGAAGATCATATTGGGTTTTCTACTTTTGATCATTCGTTTATAAGCGTCACTGTGATTTCAGCATTTACACTCGGTTTAAGTTTTTGTAGTATTTCGGAATTTTATCTCTTTAAGATTCATGTGAGTTTGTGTTTACGTTTCTGATGTTTTTCTGTTGCTTTTCATATCTAGTGATCCGAGTTTAGACATTATTAATAATCATGTGATGTTTATGCTGTTGATGTTTAGATGCCTTTAAGAGGATGAAAGTAAACGAGAACGGCATGGCGCAATCGAATCTGAATCTGTATCCAGATCGCCCCGGTGAAAGAGACTGCCAGTTCTATCTAAGAACTGGTCTGTGTGGCTATGGAAGCAGTTGCCGTTACAATCATCCCACTCATCTTCCACAGGTGAGAAAGATAATTGGAGAATCTTCCTCTTGTTTTAGTATTTGGCTCATGGCTTACTGCTTTTGAACCTCTTAATAGGGTATTATGTATTACAATGAGGAGCTCCCGGAGAGAATTGGACACCCGGATTGCGAGGTGCACTTCTTTTTTCTCTCTAATCATCTCAAATCTGCTTAATTCGATTGTGATCTGAGTGCACTATAGAGAGTAAAACGATAGTTTGTTCAGCGTGATGCATTTGAGTTGAGCTTATTGTGACAGAACTTAATGTTTACTTTCTTGAGAAATGTTTTCCAAACAACTTCCTCTTCTTGTTGCAGTATTTTCTAAAGACAGGAGCTTGCAAGTATGGCTCTACTTGTAAATATCACCACCCCAAAGACAGGAATGGTGCAGAACCTGTGTTGTTCAATGTTCTCAGTTTACCTATGCGTCAGGTAATCTCATCGCGGTTACTATATATATATATATTTTTTTTATTTCTTATTGAACGTGGAAGATTTACTTGAGTTTCTTCTCCAGGGTGAGAAGCCATGTCCATATTACCTGCGAACGGGATCGTGCAGATTCGGAGTTGCTTGCAAATTCCACCATCCTCAACCTGATAATGGACATTCTACTGCATACGGAATGTCTAGCTTTCCTTCTGCAGGTTTACATTATGCTGGTGGATTAACAATGATGTCTACATATGGAACTTTGCCTCATCCGCAAGTTCCTCAGTCCTATGTTCCCGTCATGGTTTCACCCTCTCAAGGCCTTTTGCCTCCTCAAAGCTGGGGCACTTACATGGTAAGTCTGAACAGAAGCTACCAATAATGTATAGGTTCTAATTTAGCAAATTTTCACTTTCCTTGCATGTCATGTGATTTTGTTATGTTGCAGGCTGCGTCTAACTCCATGTATAATGTGAAGAATCAACCTTATTACTCCAGTTCTAGTGCAGCAATGCCCATGGCTGTGACACTGAATGGTGGTTTGCCTGAAAGATCTGAACAACCAGAGTGTCGGTTTTTTATGAACACCGGGACATGTAAATATGGAGACGATTGCAAATACAATCATCCCGGAGTCAGGATTTCACCACCACCACCAAATCTTATAAACTCTTTCATTCTTCCAGCGAGACCTGTAAGTTTCTTGCTCTCTTTTGTAGCTCAAGTTCTGATATTTGTGAACTGAAAGAAGAGCTTTGGTTACAAAAAGATGTGGTCTTGATTTGGTTCCTATATAAATTTTGAACCGTGTAATGAGCCGCTGTTCTGCTTTTTGCTGTCCAGGGACAACCAGCTTGTGGTAACTTCAAGTCTTATGGATTCTGCAAGTTTGGACCAAACTGCAAATTCGACCACTCGATGCAGCCATACCCGGGCTTGACCATGCCTTCTTCTCTGCCTACTCCTTATGCTTCACGTGTTTCAACCCATCAGAAGATCTCACCATCACCAAGCCGCTTTGATTCACAGTCTCTGTCTAATAATAAACCTGATATGAAGAAGGAAAGCTCAAAGGCTGAGAAACCAGGCGATGATTCTGAACAGTTGAGTAACTCAGAAGTTCAGGATTTGTCTGAGAATTTGTCATCACCATGATGATCATGATTCATGATCACAGTGTCGAGAATCATCAGCAATCTCCCCACTCAGGCTTCTAAAGATCTCAATGATCTCTCTCTGCCTTTTTTGTGTATTTTTGTTGAAGAGGAGGGGAGGTGAAAGTGTTTCTCTTTTTTTTTTTTTTTGGATCTTATTTTGGAGATGGGCCAATGGCCATGGCTAAAACAAGATAGTAGGACGAAAGCAGTGATGTCACAATTTTCTGTTCTGTTTTTGACTCTGTTAATAATTTTACATCGGATAAAAGAAAAAAAAAATTGTGACACTCACTTCGAGCTTTTTATGAAGGATATTCTAAAGTAAAGATTATAGCATTTTTTAGCCTAAATACCATTTTTTACTTCATCACATTTATTATAAAAAAAAACTAGAAAATTTTCAGATATTTGATTAATTATTAGCAAAAATGAAAAATAAATAGTTACTTTCGTAATTTAATTAGGGATCGTAAAGAGTTGAAAAGGTTTGTTTTTTAGGCTTTTGGCCGGAGAAAAATCTGGGTGAAGCTTGGTCCTTTGCGTGACGGGAATCGTCCCCGTTAGGTTTTGTCCCCGACGCAAAACTAGATTACTCAATCTACTCCGCCGAGTCGACTCACTCCGAGTCTCTTCACCACCATCAGGACCATGAATCGGCTGAGAGGCCGAGGGACATCGATTCTGGGTTACGCAGTTGTGCCTCAGCTGAAGAAAAAAGCCCAAAATTCATTGGTCGCTCTCCAAGATTCGTATCTCTCCACCAAGGTGATCGATGATCCCATTTTCTCTCTTCTATATAAGTTTTTGTTTTGATCGAACAAAATTCAATTTATGTCAAATTTTTAAGAATTGAGTTTAGGGATTTTATTTGTTCATCAGGGTTTTCGTTAAATTTTTGTTTATGCTGTATCATCTGCTTAATGGGATTCGTTATCATCTCTTAGGACTTGTTCGAGAGGCACAGGGTCGTGTTTACAATTGGAACTTCTATAGCATCAGTTGCTACGGCTTGGATTGGTAATCTCGAATCCTTGCATTGTAGAGAATCTATATGCAATCGTTAATCTATTTAAATGTTTAAGTTCCTGGATTAGATAGCTTTCAACGGTTAATTCAGACTTTGATTTCGCTTGTGGAGAGTATTAGCCGGAAATATTGTGTTTGATTGGGAGGAATTTATCTGTTAGGGTGAATTCTATTCTCTGATATCTGTGAAGCCTTTTTCTCTGATTGATATTAATGCCAAAAGTTTCCAAGTGTTTGGAAATGTTGTTTACAATTCTATGATAATGATAACTCATCTGCCCATAACTTTTCATTTGTCTGAAGTTCAGTACTTTGAGCTTTGTACTTGATTTTCTGGGTCCTCTTTTTTTTTTCTTTTTCTGCCATGATGTAAAACAAGTTAGAAACCGAAGTTCTTGTGTGCTACTGAGCGTTGCAAAAGTATCTTATTGATATTTGTTTCTGTTTATACCAAGTTGACTTTGTGACTGAGTTGCTACCCATTGGATGATGAATCATTGTGCAGGTTATTCGTTACGCCATTACAATGAAACTAGAATCAATCAGAGGCTGGAGTCGATTGAGAATGCGGTTAGTGTCTATGATCAAGAAACTATCAAGAGTTATTATTTATCGCTGTATACCTCCCTCTTATCTGGCCTGCTGTTGCAAATTTACTCACTGTTTTGCAGTCGTTTTTTGTGTCCCTCAGTGGCCAAGTTTTATTGCACATATGAATATCTCTGTATTACATTGATGCATCAGATTTAGCTGCTTGCATATTTGGATTCATATAGCTGCTCTTCTGTGGAAACTCTTGAAAATGACATATTGCCTCATGTTTTTTTTGACAACGATTGCTTCCTATTATAATGTCTGGTGACTAATCATTTATCATGAACATACAGCATTTCTGTCGTTTGATTTTTCCAGCCTAGTTTCTAAGTCTTTCTAGGCTAATAAAAGCTTTTTTTTTTTTGTTTATTCGAATACCTCTGCGGTTTAACTTATTTACCCTTTAAAACATTCAGTGTCTTGTTCGTTGTACCTTTACGATCCCTAGTCAGCTCTATTATTGTCTCAGTTTGTCACTTGAAACTTTTGCTTCTTCTCACGGCAGATGAAAAACACCCATGAGTTGGAACGAGGAGAACTCAAGAATCTCGTTGATCCAGTCGGTTCCAGGTTCACTTCAACAATTGCCACTGCTGGAACCACATTGATCCTCGGGTTTGTTTCCAAAAAGACGACAAGTTAGATGCTGTGTCGGGTTTTTTTTCATTAATATCTTTTCGTCTTGTGTTATTTTTTCAGGTATGGCTTGGGTTGGCGAGGCGGGATATGGTATGCAAATAAGAAGTTTAGATGGGAACAAATGAGATTGGCTGGGCAGTTAAAACCGAGAGAATGGAAGTTGTTAGGGAGAATAAAACCCAGAGCTTGGCCGACGACAAAGTTCCTCAGACGACCATTCCCAAGGCAGAACAAAACAACAGAAAATGCTTTGAAAACACCAGAGAGTGCGGGTTGAAGAACCGAAAACCGGTTTGTTCACAGGGGAGTGAGTAACAATTATAAAGCAATAGCTGATCGAAACAACGAACGATTATTGTTTACTCTCCGTAGAATCTTGACATTAATGTAAGTGTACACATCGGTGTTGTCATGAAGCCAAAGGCTCTTCCGTCTTCGTTCCTTGCAAGTGAGGAAGTTGAAAATACTGTGTATATTATTTTTTTTAATCCAAAAATAAAGTGTTTTTGAATAATTATTTTTTATTAAAATTTAAAATTGTAACATGTATATCTTTCTTAATTTTAGAATTTTGTTCTTATTTAATTCTCAACTCATTTTAAAAAGAGAGCAGCAGAGAATGAGAGAAATGGGTGAGAAGTGGAAGCAAGTCGGCGACGATGCTTTTTCCCCGCTCAGTATCATCCCCTAACGGTTGAATCTGCTTTGAGTAGCAATGTTATGAGAGGAGAGCGTGCTGACGTGTAATAATATCATTGGTGCTTACACGTAACTCCACGTAGGCCGTGTTTTTAGTTCTTCTATGTCTCGCAGAGTTTTTTTTGTTTTTTTTGGGGGTGGAGAAGGAAAAGTAAGAAATTATGGAAAGAAAAATGTACAAATCACCATTAACGTTGCTAACGATTCTCTCTGTGTTCTTCGATCTAGGCAATGCTCTCTACGGATCTTCTTCACCTGTATTGCAGCTCACTCCTTCTAATTTCAAGTCTAAGGTAGTATGCCCATCAATCATTGGTTTCTTCTATCTCTGTCGTTTCCGTGAAAAAAAATCAATCAATCTCTTGTTTGTGCCCAGAGAGAATTTCCGATGTTTTCGCCCTTTCTACCTTATCTCGTCTATCTTGTGTCTCAATTAAGTATGTCGCTGTGTTGTATCCTTTCGGAAGGCAAATTTAGGATCAGATAGTTGATTTTGCTGTTTGTAGCATTTAGTGATATCTAAGGTGTTATTTTTGTTTTGGCTAATTATATCTCCTTGCAAATGCTTGGCAGGTTCTCAATTCAAATGGTGTCGTTTTGGTAGAGTTCTTTGCACCATGGTGTGGCCATTGTCAATCCCTAACACCAACTTGGGAGAAGGTTGCTACTACTTTGAAAGGTGTTGCTACTGTCGCAGCCATTGATGCTGACGCCCACAAGTCCGTCTCTCAGGTTTGTCGTATTTTAACTCATCCTCTATGTTTTTTTTTTTTCTGCATCCTGTTGTGATTAAAATGTTTTCTTATAGGATTATGGTGTCAGGGGTTTCCCAACCATTAAAGTGTTTGTTCCCGGGAAGCCTCCAATTGATTACCAAGGAGCAAGGGACGCCAAAGCCATTTCTCAATTTGCTATCAAGCAGGTTTGTCTCACATCCTTGCTCATTCTTCATTACAGAGTAATTTTCTTCCTTGGAACCTTCTCATCTTATGTCACAATTGTGAGCCCTTAAAGGGCATGTAGAATATGGAATATGTTGTGGTTGTTCCAGTTGCAGTGAACAAGATTTTAATGGTTTATACTGTGGTGTCTTCGTAAAACTAGGTGCTGCTTATTTATGTAGTTCAATCTATGTATGGAAATGATCTAATTATTTAAAAATATCTTACTTTTTTTGCTTCAAATTACTACAAGGACAGCTCTTGATGATCTGACCATGGAATCAGTATGTTTGACTGCATTACTACTCTCACCTTTTGCATCGCGTTGTAGCAATTGGATAATGAATAGTAATAAAGAAGTTCGCGAAATCATCTGAGTTCGCACTGCATAGAGATAATGTTCTCCATCAAGCTCTTGGACCTGCATTCATAATAATATATTGTTGTTTTTTCTTCACAGATAAAGAGGCTGTTTAAAGATCGTTTGGATGGTAAAACAACTGGCACAAAAACTGGAGGAGGATCCAGTGAGAAGAAATCCGAGCCCAGTGCCTCTGTGGAACTGAACTCTAGCAATTTTGACGAGTTGGTCACTGAAAGCAAAGAGCTTTGGATTGTGGAGTTTTTTGCACCTTGGTAAGTAGTGCATATTGACTCTTGGAACTGTTCACACCTTTAACCTTCCTCGGGATATCTGGAGCTGAAAACCATCGTTTTTTGTTTCTTCTCCAAGGTGTGGACATTGCAAAAAGCTAGCTTCTGAGTGGAAAAAGGCTGCAAACAAGTTGAAGGGGAAGGTCAAACTAGGTCATGTCAATTGTGATGCTGAGAAGGTAGTCACTACAAAATCTTAAATTTAATGTATCTCTCACTAATCTGAAAAAAACCATTTTGATTGAAGTGCTGGCTATCAGCTCAATCGTTGCCATGCACAGTCGCCCATCTCAATATGCTTTTGGTTACTTAGTGATCTTTCCTATAGCACGTCAACCATTTGCTTTAAAGCAGAATCCATTATCTGCTTCTTATAACCAAATGCTTGTTTTCATTTTGTCTCCGATGAGTTCTGACAAGGTATTACATACTACAGTCGATACAGAGCAGATTCAAAGTGCAAGGATTTCCCACTATCTTGGTCTTTGGTGCAGACAAAAGTAGCCCAGCACCTTATGATGGTGCTAGATCTGCATCAGCCATAGAATCTTTTGCTCTGGAACAGTTAGAATCCAATGCTGGACCTGTTGAAGTAACTGAACTAACTGGGCCGGTACTGTTCACATCTGTAACTGTTTCCCTAATATTGTTTTCAGATGGTACTTGTCTCGAACTCAAGCCATTGACACTCGTTGTGTGCTCTGATTGAATAGGATATCATGGAAGAGAAGTGTGGTCCTGCTGCTATTTGCTTTGTTTCTTTCTTACCTGATATTCTGGACTCAAAAGCTGAAGGAAGGAACAAGTATCTAGAGATGTTATTATCAGTTGCAGAGAAGTTTAAGAAGGACCCTTACAGGTAAAAGCTATGAACACATCTATTCTATGTTTGTTACTATCATCATGTTCCAGCCCTCAGTTACTCTGTTTTTTATGCATTCAAACGGCAAGGAGAAACTGAACAAAAGTTTGAGGTTTCCTACTGTTGTATGGCTAAATCCCAAATGATGTTGATGAATAATGCTATATTATAAACAACATAAACTAAATTTCCTGTTGGAATATGGAATTAGAGATAGATGGAAGGTGATGCCCTGTGCTCATGGGATGTAAACCACCTTGAATTTGAATCTTTCTAGTCAACAGATTTTTACGGTTTAAGATTGTAATAGAAGTGGCAGGACTTTTGCTTCTACAGCATCTGAACATGGTTCTTCTTTTGTGATTTTTTTTTTCTTGATTTTGATTGTGTATGCAGCTTTGTGTGGGTTGCTGCTGGGAAGCAACCTGATTTGGAGAAGCGTGTTGGTGTTGGAGGATATGGTTATCCAGCAATGGTAGCCTTGAACGCAAAGAAAGGAGCCTATGCTCCACTTAAAAGCGGTTTTGAGGTTAAGCACCTCAAGTAAGTGTACCTTTTGTCTTTCTCTCATATCTTTTTTTTTTTATAATCAATACAAAACCAACTGTTTTGGTAGCGAGCTGAAAACGGGTCTTTTTTCTCTTTTGTGTTATCAGAGAATTCGTGGAGGAAGCTCAGGGAGGAGGAAAAGGGAATTTGCCAATAGACGGAACAATGGAGATAGTGAAGACAGAAGCTTGGGATGGTAAAGACGGAGAGGTGGTTGATGCAGATGAGTTCTCACTTGAAGAACTCATGGGAGATGATTGATGCTACTGCTGCCTCCACTGAGTCAAAAGACGAGTTTTAAACAACTCTTTACCTCACTTGTATGGTTTTGGTTTCTTGAAAGACTTTGTTAAAATGCCCCACTCGTGGAAAAGAGAAAGCCAGTGATATGATTTCAGAGAGTTAGAACAGAGTAATACATTTCTGGATTTAATATAGATACAAAAACTTTAGTGCGAATGTTTCAGTATATGGTAACTTTACCGATTTATTGGACATCTAGCCAATTGATCAATCCAACAAGCTGCCTAGCCGCTTAACCGACTATTTGGTCGACCAATGAATTACCTTAACCGGCTTTTAGACAATAGTAATTACAACGATTATTTATTTCATATAGAAGTAGCATACACAGTTTAGTCAAACATCAAATACAAAAGTAATATACAAAGCTTTGTTTGTCTTGGTAGTTGAGTCTCTGGTCCGAATACCAGACCAGAACTGACACTTACAATTGTAAGCTACAACAACTTGCTTTTCCAAGGCGTAGATCTTGGTAGACTCAAACGTGATCGAAGCTGTTGGGATGAATCCAAGTAGGCGACATCGCTGCAAACTGTGATTTCAGAGTTTGAGCAGATGATTTCCGCATTCTGAAGTGTGAATCCTCGGATTATAGGCAAAGGGAATCCCTTTTCTAGATGGTCGTTTGCATATGGCACAAACACCGTTTGTATAACAGTCCACACTATTGGCTAGAAGATGGGAACAAGATAAATGTAAAGAATGAATGGAAATCTTTCTGAATCAAACATATGAGTGCTTTAAAACGCTTGAGATGGTGGTTTTACCTGAAGAAGATGGAGATGGAGATTTCCAATGTTGCTCCATTTCAAAGACATGGAGAAATCTTCTAATTTTACGCTGCCTCCAAGGTTATTACCCATGACTCTGAGAGCACCTGACCCTCGGATCACCTGCATCCAAGCAACATTGAAGCATCTACTACGGGTTAACTAGTACAAAATTTTACAGAATTGTGTCATTTAAATACTTACCAATGAGATGCATGCCACTGGTATTACTTGGTCTGCTTCTAGAACATTAATTACTAGGTCAGCGTCAACATTAGCTCCGACATATTCCTCTGATATCTTTACAAGTGGAGGCGAAGACAAACTGATGTTGAGATTCATATCCTGGTTTGGATACTTCTTGTATAGTTGTGGAATGATGAACCTCCACCTAGCAGTGTTTAAAAGAGACTGCTCTGGTACTTTATCCACTATCCATTGCATAAATTCTGCCTGAATATGGAATGATGGAAATCCTCATAGGAGAAACAAGAGTAGAGTATAGTAATATTCTTTCAGATGCATCGAAAACATATCGAACAGTTTTACCAAGAGCGTTCTTTCTAGTTGACTTACGAGTAGTGGCCCAAACGACAGATATTGCATAGAGCAGGAACGCTACAGATGGAAATTATCAATAGATGAATACCGACATTACGAGTAGCCATTAGGAACTTACATTGTAATACAAAGCTGCAGCAGAGTTAAAGACAGCTTCATTCACTGAAATTCCGAGCATTTTAGAATTTCCAGGGCAGATAGCGGAAGATGCAGACTTTCTGAAGAAGGACTTTAAGACTTGATTCGTTTCTCTTTTGGTGAACAAGCCATCGATCTCAAAAGTGATGGATGAATCTCTCAATATAGGATCACTAGTGAAGGTCACATTGAGTGCAGCTTTATCATCGACTGGGATTTCCTTTGGAAGGCTTTGCAGGAATGAATCAAGGTCTGATACTCCTTCATTGAGTTTCTTGGCAATCGTACTTTCCACACTTGCTCCAATTTGGTCTTTAAACGCATTAATCATCCTAGATTGCAGAGAAGAAAATAAAGTTAAAATGAAAAAGAAAAAAAACAGCTACATAAACCACCTGTCTTGCAACAAGAGGGAGTGGATCTAACATCAATAAGCAAATAATTTCCATATCTGGTAATTTCATACCCCTGATAAAACCATGATGCTCCTCCTTCCAACTCGATAGATATGTCTTTCACATGGCATCCACATTCTGAAAGAGAGAGTTTCAAGCCTCCTTCATCACTTTGCAAGCCTAGTGACAGCCCGATTTCCATGCCTTCAACCTTACCGAGAAGGCGAGAATCAGCACTCATCAAATTCCCTTTGTAAAACAGATATAAAAATGAGCAGAGCAACACACCGACTAAAAACAACTTATTGATATAGCAACGCAGAAAGCAACATTCATCTCCGATTCCCATATGCAACTATGTTCTAAGTAACAATCACGAAACATAAAGGAAAAACGCACAACCGATTCACAAACACAGACAGAGGAGAAGTATATACAAGCCAGACCTAGAATCCTCTCCTAGAGACCCACCAGAAAATATTAATTTTTCACAGGACCGAAATGGGATCCCTTTGGAAAAGCTCGAATCAAACTATGTAACATTTAAAAGTCTTCTTTTTTTGAAATTAGATTGTACATAGTAGTAGATCTGCCAAGTAATTGATCATGGATGAGCACAAAATTGGCAATAGAACTTGGAGTAGACTTTGCTTCCGCTTCAATTTGAACAATTTCTTCAGTGTCTAGGAATCTTGATCATACATGTACCAGCAAGTCATGGATAATTACCTGAACAGATGCAATCCCCTGATCGGAGATTTCTATTGGAGGAAGCCAAGTAGTGTAAGAATAATGCCAATTCATACTCAAATTGCAGGTCGTCCCTGAAGCGACGATGACAACACCTGTCTCACCAAGCTTAACGTAAGACGACGCAACATCAAGCTCGTATATCGTGAGGTTCGACACGACAACATCGATTCCTCCGAGGAACGGGATCCTCACAGATTTCTCGATCCTGGGAATCTGGAGAGGTATAATCGACGCTATAGCTTTGTTAACTAGCAGGTTTTTGACGAAATCGAGGCCGTTTTGAGATACGAGAACTGATGTGAACGAATCGCTCTGTGTATGTGAAGGCAAGAAGAAGAAACTTTGCACAAGAAGAAAGAAAAAGCACCACCCAACATCCATGGCGGAAATTCAAAGTTTTTTTTTTTTTTTTTTTTTTTTAATCTCCACGCCAAACAGAGGAGCATTGCTGTTCAACGAAGAACAGGTTAAACATACAAGGTGAGTGTCAAGCAAGTTGCGTAATGGTCTGGATTATTATGAAATGTCTAAAATACCCTTGCCATTCGATTTGCAGTGTCGTATTGGGTGGGGTAATTTGATTCAAATTGGAAGTTTTCGGGGTGTAAACATTATAGTATTTTAATTTGAAATCGCTAGCAAACTTCATGCCGGTTTTAGCATTTTCTTTACTACACTGCGCTCCGTTTCTCTTCAGGGCTCTCGAGTAACAGCTTACGATGCTTCGTCTCCGTCCTCAACCTTCCCCAAATCGGCCATGGAAGCTAGACTCTCGGAGAGTCTTGGCCTCCCGTCTCCGAATCTTAACCATTGCCTTCTTACTAGCGATTTCAACTCCCTCTTCACTTATTTCTCCGATCGCACCTCCGTGCAAATCCCTATCGTCAGAAAACCTGTAACCAAAATCAAATCTTCAAGCAAACTCTCTCCTCCGAAATTTTCAGAATCCAGTGCAAGTTTAGGTCGATCCTTAGGGTTTGCATCGACGTCAGTCTCGGATTCTAATTCCGGACCGGAATTCCTGAAATGGATGAAACCTGCATCACGAAGCAGTCCAAGGATTCAAACACTAATGTAGCATCTCTCCGTCTTGGAGCGTGCACTCATCGGTGCAGGAGCCGGTGGGATCGCCGGTGCGTTCACATACGTTTGCCTTAACCCGCTGGACACAATCTAAACGAAGCTTCAGACGAAAGGCGCGTCTCAGGTGTACAGTAGCAGCTTCGATGACATAGTGAAAACCTTTCAAGCCAGAGGAATTCTAGGTTTCTACAGTGGTGTCTCTGCCGTGATTGTTGGCTCTACGTTTTCCTCCGCCGTCTATTTCGGCACCTGCGAGTTGGGTAAGTCTCTCCTCTCCAAATTCCCGGAGTTCCCTTCGGTTCTCATCCCTCCCACTGCTGGTGCCATGGGAAACATAATCTCCTCGGCTATAATGGTTCCTAAAGAGCCTCATCACGCAGAGAATGCAAGTTGGAGCGAGTGGGAGATCGTATCAAGTCTTGCTACAAATTCTAGAGAAAGATGGAATATTGGGGCTCTATGCTGGTTACTCTGCCACATTGTTGAGGAATTTACCGGCCGGTGTACTAAGCTACTCATCCTTTGAATACCTCAAAGCTGCGGTTTTGGAGAAGATGCAGCAGAACCATCTTGAGCCTCTGCAGAGCGTTTGCTATGGCGCATTGGCTGGTGCCATATCTGCGTCAATTACCACACCACTAGATGTGGTGAAGACGAGGCTGATGACACAGATTCATGTGGAGGCAGCCAATAAACTTGGCGCTGCTCTGTATACCGGTGTGACTGGGACAGTGAGACAGATACTGAGAGAGGACGGTTTGGTCGGTTTTACCCGAGGCATGGGGCCTCGAGTTGTTCATAGCGCTTGTTTCTCGGCTATAGGATATTTTGCATTTGAGACTGCCAGGCGTACAATCTTAAATGAATATTTGAAAAGGAAGCTAGATTCCGAAGCTACCATTGATGCTGATTCTTGAGAGAGTTAAAAGCTTTATCCTTGTGGGTTGTTTTCTCAGACAAGCGTATTCTTAGAGCTGAGTTGTTTCTGAAAGTCATTCACTGTTTTGTTTAATTAACTCACTGTTGGATTATTATTTGTAGTTGATGCGTTTTCGTTCAAAAGCCTTTTTTTTTTTATATTTTATTTTCCACGCCAAATAAAGAAGCATAGTTCTTCAGTGAAGAAGAACAGGTTAACAAACAAGGTGAGTGTCAAGATCGAGAAGGTTGCGTATTGGTCTGGATTATTAAGAAATTGCTAATATGCCCTTGTTATTCGATTTGCATTGCCCCATCACTTGTGGGGGTAATCTGATTGAAATTGGAAGTTTTCGGGGAAAAAAACATAAATGTTAAAAATATGTCAATGAAAGCGAAAGTTGAGGTCTAAAAGGCAAAAGGGTGTATCGTAATTAGTCTCTTGTGGTGGCCGAGCGTCACGTAACAGAACAATCGAGAAGAGTCGGCCGCCGATCGCCTCAGCTTTAACCGGAATCCATGGCTATGCAAGCCGGCGTTCAGACCTCTAAGGTCCTCATCCTACTCGGCGCAGGTCTCTCCCTCAGTATGAATATGACGGTCTCTTATGATACCTCGATTCGTATTGCTTTGCTGTAATCTAAGGAAGGGAATTTTTTAGAGTTTATGAAGGTTTAGGTTGGAATTTATCTTAAATTCTGGCAATTTAATGGATCACTATGCAAAAATGATTCAGAATTTCTGCTTTGCTATTGATTTTTTTTTTGTTGTTTCAAAGCTTCAATCATTATGGTTTTGATGGTAATACAGCTTTGGATTTCTTCTTTCTTGTTAGGAATGAATTCGTGTTCGGTCGATTTGCATAGAAAATTCGAAGCAGGAAACTAACTATCTAATGTGCATGTGTTCTCATTGTAATGTAATTGTCTGTAGTAAGTCGGATGCTGCTATTTGTACTCTGCTTCAAAGTTTGTGGTACAGATGAGCAACTTTTTTCGAGTCTCTCTTAGTTCGGCTTAAAATGGTTCGACATGTGGAATTATTGAGGGAAATTTTGCTCTGAAAATCAGTGATATTTAGTTATTCTAACTTAGATGTTCCATCAAGGATTGTTCATTTTACACTTATGATTCGTATAACTCGATACTTGGTTCTGCTTTCATGTTCAAGGTGTCTCTGGTTCGATCGTATTGAGACATGGGAGGTTGTCTGAGCTAATAGCGCAGCTTCAAGACTTACTCAAGGGGGCTGAAGGAGTTGAAAGCACACCATATAAGTATGACACTGCACTCTTAGCTGCTCAGGTATTGTAGTTGCCTTTTGCTCTGTTTGCTTAATATTCTCATCACCTGAACTCAGATAATCCATTATATATTACGCTTGCTGAGTTTTTGGAATCATTAGGCCAAAGCTGGTTCCTCTTTTTTTCTTTATGACATAATTTTTCTTTCTTTTCCTAATAACCAGATTCGACAGCTCGCAAATGAAATCAAAGATCTAAGTATGATTAACCCAGTTACCATATTTAATGGAGATTCAAACTCCAATGGTATGCAAGACATCTTCATATATTTTTTTTATGTTGAACTTCTAACAATTTAGGATACTTTCAGTGTCCTTGCTGTTTCTAATGAGAAGCAGAGAATTATCTTTTCTTTTGCTGATTCAGGCTATGCGTCTTACCTGGTCCCAGCCGCTGCCGTTGGAGCTATGGGATACTGTTACATGTGGTGGAAGGTGCCCGTCTTTTGAAATCTGTCTTTCGTTAGAGTTTGTAACATGTAGTTTTTTTTTTATGCATTATATAATTGACTTCCAACGTGTACCCGCATCTTATCCCTTTTTTTCTATGTTGCAGGGTTGGTCATTTTCTGATGCGATGTTTGTGACAAAGAAAAATATGGCTGATGCAGTTGCATCTGTTTCAAAACAACTAAACGATTTGTCAGACACATTAGCGGTGAAAAATTATTTTGTCTAAACATTCCTTGCTTGTTATATATTTTATTTCCTTGTGGTTTGTGACTCGGCGTATTTGCTTATGCAGTCAACAAAGAAACATCTTTCTAAGGAGCTAGCGAAATTGGATTGGAAGGTGGAAGAGCAGACCGAGATATCTAAAATGATCTTAAGTGATGTAAGGCACCCATCTTATTTCTCACTTTCTCATATTGATGCCTTAATTTTTCCTAGGCTTCAGATTAAGATAATGATACATTCGTCCGAGCGATCTCTCTGGCACTTGATTGGCACACTTGTACATATAGCATCCTATAAGGACTAGATTCTCATTTTTGATTTCCAAAATATTGTAGAGTACCTATTTATTAGCGTCCGATTTCTTTGGCCCCGAATTGTTTCTTGACATGTACCGTAAATTCCTGGCTGGGTTTTACTATGATTTTTTTTCAGTTTTAGGTTTGGCTAGCTCATTTTTATTTATGAGATTGTGTAGTTTCGATTATGGTCGCGCATAAGTTTCGTTTAAAGAACACTGATTCTCATCTCGGCGTTTACCTCCATCACTGCCGTTCTTTGATATACATTTAATATGCTAATGCTCACATGAAATCTTGTTTCAATGCAGGTAACCGACATGAGATCAAGCATTTCGCAAATTGGGTTTGACTTTCAGCAAATTAATGAAATGATAGGCGGAATAGTAAGTCACATCTTTTCCCTCTTATATGCATATTTCTGGCAAGTTTATACCTCTTATGTACATGAATGATTTCTATTAACTAAGCGAAAATTTTAGTTCGAAAGGACTAATATCCTTTTTCTTTCTTCTTCGTAATTGTCACTCTTATATCAAATTTTACAGGAAGGGAAGATTGAAAGTCTTGAAAGCAAACAAGTAATCTATCTACATCCATCCTGTATTTACTACGAACCACCAATTCACATCATCAGTTTTCTTAAATCTTATTTATCTGGAACACACTTTTTTTGTTGTTAAACCCTCAGGATGTGACCCTCTCGGGACTATGGCATCTATGTCAAGTTGCAGGCGTTAAAGACAGCACAAGCACTAAAGTCTTTCAGGTGAATGTAACTTACAAATTATGAGAAACGTTGTGTTACTTAATTTTCACTTTATGAAAGGCCTGATTGAAAAAATCTTGTGTCTGCCTTCTTGATTTAGGATGTTGGTGCGAGATTACCCATAGATACAAAACCATCAGCTGATAACTCTCTCTCGGTAATAGTGCTACGAAACTATTCATTTTTCACCATCTAAACGTGTATTTTTTTGCTCTATTGATGCAAAAAAAATCGTCCTTTACATAGATTGAAAGCAGTCTTTCATCAAGCACAAAAGTCCCTCAGCTTGATTGGAAACACATGGAACCTAAAATGTTTTTAGTAGCTGTTATTTCATTATCTCGTGTTGTTTATTTCTTTGGCTTTCTAAAGCTTAAAAACTATGGAAATTCCAGGGTCTGCGGTTTCTAACGGAAGGCGAGGAGAGTGTAAACGTAATACAGAAGCCGGTTTTGGCGAAAGAATTGATGGTGAAACCGGTGGAGGAAAAAACAAAAGCTGTCGCGGCTGCAAGAACCAGAGTTCATAGAGCGTATCCGGGTGGAATATCTTGGGTACGGGACGTTACCGGACTGTCGTAAAATATTATTTGGGTTGGTTTACAAAGAATTTGCATTCATTCGTCCCAGCTTCTGATACTGGGACCGGGCAATTTTTATTTTTCTGTAAAAAAAAAAGAAAGAAAAGAAGAAAAAATTCCAAGGTAAGTAAGTAACTACACATGTTATTGCACAATTTGTGTTGCCCTTATTATTTAGTCTCCTCTTGATGTTTGTAAAAGAAAGAGTGTGAAAAACGGTTTCACGTATGCTGAATGAAAATAAATGGATTCTTGGCCTTTTATTTTGTCGTGAAATAGACAGACTACTACAAAAACTACCGTAAAAGTTATAACCGTTATTTTTTAATACTATTCTTTTTGAATAAGTGGAATTAGGGTTTATGACCAGGAAGAGAAGTACTAATGTTTTTTTTTTTTGAGAAAAGAGAAGTACTATTGTTTTAGATTGGCGTTTGAATCTAGTGTAAGTACATACGGGATAATGTCACACGTAATATTAAAGTTTATTACCATAAAAAATCCGGAACTTGCTGTTAAAAGCAAAAACACAGAGATATCCTATGGCTATTATTGTATATGTTCGATTATAGCTGGGAGAGAAAGAAAACTTCTGTTCTAATTGGGCTAAAAAGGCCCAATATGGATATTTAGCTAGCCCAAAATAATTTTATCCGAAATAATCCAATCGGGTGAATTTAACCTCAATTAATTAAATACCCGACCGGATCCTGATTCGCTTCTTCTTTATCAACCGGAGGCTTGCATCGGTTTATATAATTCAGACTTGGGAGGCTGCTTCTTTGCTCTCAAGTGTCTGGATCTTGGACGTCAAACCAAAATTTTCTCTGTTTTTGCTCCTAAGTCTCGCTAAGGACAGGCCGAAAAGGAGAAGGCAGAAGGAATCTGGTTGGTTCGCCATTATCTTTGGGGCTATCTTCTGAGTCGAAACCATACTGTATAGTTGTGGACAAAGACGCGTGGTCATTTGAATCGGTGCGTCTGATTTTGTTTTTTTTTGTGCTCCGTAGTTTGTTTCATGTAAAATTCGGAGTCCTTTGTTGTCGAATTTGGGATAATCACTCTGTACGGAGCATTCAATTATGCATTTGTTTCTGGTTGTTGAATTGCGATTCATTGGGAAGTTCCATGGATTCTCTATGAATATTTAAAAAAACTTAATGCCACCACTGTTGATGTTTCTTCCAATTTTGTATGCTACAATAGAGCCGAGGATAATCGGGTCTGGGAAAGAGAAGAGAAGATGAGCATTGTACCTAAGGAAACGATTGAGGTTATAGCACAAAGTGTTGGGATTACCAACCTCTTACCTGAGGCTGCACTTATGCTTGCTCCTGATGTTGAGTATCGTGTTCGAGAGATCATGCAGGTTACCCTTTTTCTTTCTTTTTCTAGTCACGTCTTTGTGTTCTTGAGGTGTGTTTTAGGGTATTAGCAATCGATCTTACTGCCAATTGAGAAAACCGGGAGAAGGAATCAGGTTGTGAAAAAAGGATCTTGTCTCATCTTTTTGGATGTCTTTACAGGAAGCTATCAAATGCATGCGTCACTCAAAGAGAACGACTTTAACAGCTTCGGATGTAGATGGTGCTCTCAACTTAAGGAACCTTGAGGTACAAACTATAGACCAATTCTTAATTCCCATCATCTAGAGCCTTGGTGGTGCACTGTCAGTAGAATGAATGTTTGATAGCTTCCTTGGATGATATGAAACATTTGTTGATATTTCTTTGGTGGAGCTATCTAGTGAGAAAGATATATGGTTTCTGGTTTTGAGGTTAGACCTTCCTGGTGCATATGAATAACACCATTCTATCAAACATTGCTTTCACATTTTTCTCTATAGCAGTTAACTGAATCAAAGGCAGCTATTTGAGAATGATCATATTTATTGCAGCCGATATATGGCTTTGCCTCAGGAGGACCATTACGTTTTAGAAAAGCTATTGGGCATCGGGATTTGTTCTACACTGATGACAGAGAGGTGGATTTCAAAGATGTAAGATGTTGGGAAAGCTGGCATAATTTATTCTGATTCAGTTAAACCTTTCATTTTCTTTTTCTAATATTTTCAAGAAATGTCACGATTCTAGGTAATTGAAGCCCCACTACCAAAAGCTCCCCTTGATACTGAAGTTGTCTGTCACTGGCTGGCTATTGAAGGAGTGCAGCCAGCGATACCAGAAAATGCTCCTTTAGAAGGTTTGCCTCTTGTGCCCTGGGTTAGAGTTGTAAAGTTATTATCTAAATTTATTGACTTGAAACAAATATTAGCATGTACAGTGACGTTTCAGAGGTGAATTAACTTCTGTCTACAATTGTACCCCTTGTTAAGTGGTGTAATTACTGATGTTGATGAGATATCGAAGTACATATTTCAGATGCATCTGTATATATGATTTGAGAATCATCACGAGCAAGACAATTTGAAGAATTTCCTTGTTGTTCCCATTTTGAATATATTTCCACTTGCTATGGTGTTTGTAGTTATTAGAGCACCTGCAGAAAACAAAATCCATGAACAAAAGGACGGACCTCTTATTGACGTTAGGCTACCAGTGAAGCATGTACTGTCTAGGGAACTTCAGGTATATGGCGCAGGCTAAATACCACAGGGGAGTATCTTACATGCATAAGACTTATTTGTTGTTCTCTCTGAACAGTTATACTTCCAAAAGATTGCTGAACTTACAATGAGCAAGTCAAATCCCGCTCTGTTTAAAGAGGCATTAGTGAGCTTGGCCTCAGACTCAGGACTTCATCCTCTAGTTCCATATTTTACAAATTTCATTGCTGATGAGGTAACATAATGCACCACCGAGGAATCTTATAAAGAAATAAGGCACACAATTACGTGATGCACATCACAATATTATTTTCTCCAATGATGCAGGTATCACGTGGTTTAAATGACTTCCTACTTCTGTTTAATCTAATGCACATTGTTAGAAGTCTTCTACAGAATCCTCATATACACATAGAACCTTATGTAAGTTGCTCTCTGAATTATCTTTTGCCACTGTCTTAAGAATTATTATAAAATCATGTAGCTCCAGTTTCTTTAGGTTTTTGATGTGGGTTTCTTCAAGTTGCATTTTCGTACTATGCATATTATATGGTTAGTGGTAGTGTTAGTCCGACTTGGAGAACAATGTGCAGGTTCAACTACCCTCCTTGGTTCTTGGATGACAATAAATTATGCCCTGGATATGTATTGAGATAATTTCATATGCACTTGGGATAATGTTCACTATAAGTTTGTTGTTTGGGCGTTGTTCCATAACCATGAAGCTAAGTGAACTTTTCCTTTTGGTGCCAGCTGCACCAGTTGATGCCATCTGTTGTAACATGCCTTGTATCGAGAAAGCTTGGAAATAGATTTTCCGACAACCATTGGGAACTTAGAGATTTTACGGCGAATCTGGTTGCCCTGATATTGAAAAGGTTCATTCTTTCCCTTTCATTTCATGTAACTCTGTGTTTGTTTTTGGCTAATTGGGGGGATCATCTTACTGAACATGATTTCTTACTGGTGCTAATAATGAAAAGGTATATGGAGCAATTGTATGCAAAATCAAATGATGATAGTATCCATATATGGTCTCTTTGCTATTGGCATATGATATTCTTCTGGCTTGAGCCGAAAAATCAAATTGGAAGATCTGAATTTAAAGAGCAATAAGTGATAGCTTGGAAAAGTTTTCTTCACTGTTTAGAAGGGTTTTGGTCGTTGTCTCTCAAATCTATATTACTCATCTCACCTTCATATTCTTTTAACATCTGAAATCCTGTGGTTTGAATAAAATGTTCCAGGTTTGGAAACACTTACATTACTCTTCAGTCTCGTCTTACCAAAACTTTAGTCAATGCACTTTTGGACCCAAAGAAGGCTTTGACTCAGCACTATGGTGCAATTCAAGGATTGGCAGCTTTGGGGCACAATGTCGTAAGTACTTCCTTTACTTTCTCTGATGCCTCGTTTTACTGCCATCACTTGGCGGTTTTCAAGGTTTTGATTAGTTCTATTAGTTTCCCCGGAACAAAGTTACCCAGAACATCCTACTATCTTGGGCCTCTTCAAGCATCTGAAAATCCTTGTTTTTTTCTTCACCATTTTTCCTGCTTTTCTTCATTTCATTTAGGAAACTAGGATTTATATAGTCTTAGAACAGCTTCTCCATGAGCAAGATTATCGCTGGTGCCAGAAAAAACTTAAGCACAGTACTCCTCCGATGTTAGCTGAATGTCGTTTTATTGTGTAGGTACGCCTTCTTATTCTGTCAAATCTCGAACCGTATCTAAGTCTTCTTGAACCAGAATTGGATGCTGAGAAACAAAAGAACCAGATAAAGAGATACGAAGCTTGGCGTGTTTATGGAGCGTTGCTGGTTAGTCCTTGTCTTCGTCTACAAGTCCATACATCCTTGTATAATCTCACCGTAATCGAAATCTCAGTAATTTCATATATGAACACTCCTTCAAGGGACTTGTGATTTTTTGTTTTCAGCGTGCTGCAGGTCTGTGTATACATGACCGGCTTAAAATCTTCCCAAATTTACCATCTCCTTCACCAAATTTCTTCCATAAGGGAAAGGGAAACATAATCAATACTGAGCCACGTAAGTTGCATCAACCAATTTACTTTCTCTGCATAATATGGTTATTGGTGCTTATGTTCTGAAATTTTAACTGAAACCCTGGAAATAGCTTTGGAGGGTCAGCCACATGCTTAGAGACTAATTGGAGATTGCCGTAGCCAAAAGCAATTTTTTTTATCCTCACTATAGTAAACCTTATACAAAACATGGAACCAGAATCCTGGTTTTTGGCTCGATATACATTCCTATATGGCTCTGTGATAACAATTGTTTCAATTTCCAACGTTTATTCTTCCCCTTTATGAATATGTCAGATAAGCGGAAGTTGAATGTAGATTCTTCAGAAAACCGGTCACCCCAGAAAAGATTGATAACTACAGATGGCCCAGATGGTTTACAATCGCAACATCACAGCGGTCCAGCTCCGATGCAAGTAGATAAATCGGCAGGACATGAAAATCCGCCACAAAACTCTGTTCAACCATCTTCATCTGAACAAACATCTGATGCCAACGAATCTGAAAGCAAAAACGCAAGGGGGAAAGAAGGCGGCAAGGGTCGGGCTATTACGATGAAAGCAATACTTGATCAGATATGGAAAGATGATCTTGATTCTGGACGACTCTTGGTGAAACTGTACGAACTTTATGGTGAAAGGATTCTTCCTTTTATCCCTTGTACAGAGATGTCAGTGTTCATCTAACCATTACGAGGTACCTTTGCGGTTAGAACGGTTCTAGGCTTGAAGAGCTTAAAGCACCATCTGATTTGGCATCCATAAACTAATTCAGATCCGTGCCAATGTCTTTAGGTTAGTGTTTCTCCATGACCATGAGGGATATGTAACTCCTTGAGCATCTCGGGTTTAGGAGAAGAAGCCTGTAGTGGTCCGAGTTGAATTGAAACGAGTCAACATTGATGGCTTCCTCGAATTCAGAATCGTCCAATGTATATATTATGAGAATTATAATGATTACTTTAGTCGATTTATTTGTTTCCTCTCAAAACAACTCATGGTATATTTTCAAATCAATGATTCAATATGATGTAGATTGCAACTTTTTTTGATAATTTTTGTTTATGACGCTCTCCTGCTTATTGCCCGTTATAATATCCTGGTTCTCTGACTAGAATGAAAACTTTTAGCATCTTGGGTGTACTACAAGATTTTGTCTATGAAATCGGTCTGAAACACTACAAGAAACACTATAATTGATTAGGTGAGCCACTTTATGTTCACCTTCAGAGTGAGTTTTTGAGTTCACCTTATCAGCCAACAAGAGAAGTTAAGTCATCAACCTCTGCTTTGATTTCTCTTTTGAGTTCTTCTTTGTACTCGTCAAATGTGCCTTGGAAGAAAGTCACTGTTCCGTCTTCTACAACCCAAATTTCACTCTTGTCCTCATCCTCACAGACATGCGATGTAAGTCTCGAGTCATGTGCCTTAGCATATCTTTTGTCCTCATCTTCAAATGTGCCTTAGCATATCTTTTGTGAAACTTAACCCCGCAAGAATTTTTACGTTTATTTAATAACCGATTCATAATTTTTTTGATATTTTTGTTTCTGTGAATTCTTTAGACTAGAGTGAAAATATTTAGGGGTGTATTGAATTAAATATTTGGAGTGATTTGAGTTTTAATAAGATTTTAGATGATTTTTGTGGATTTAAAAAATTTGTTATGATTTGGTTTAAAATTCTCTACAATCCCACATAAAACCATGAGATTTAGGTGTTTGTATTTTTAACTAAAAAACTCCTCTAAAATTTCTTGAAATCCGGTCGTTAAAATCCTAATACTTAAAACATTTTCAAGACATTTACAAATCTTATATCCAATAACACTGGATTTTAAAAGATTTTTTAAAATCCATTTTTGAATAACATAGAATTTGTTATTTTAATTCAAATCGCTTGGGTGTACTACTTAGATTTGGTCTGTATAACGCTGACTATGAAAACAGTCTTAAACACTACAACATTTGTTCATGTAAATCAAGTTCGCTACACCACAGACCAGCCACTAGAGAAATACGTGTTGATCAAAGCCCATGCCGAATATGTTGTGACCATCGGTTCTGCAATCGAATGGATTGGCTATCTCATTCACTAAAAGCTTTGAATGATACCAATCTGCTTGAGCAAGAGAGCTTTAGGCATGAACCTTATCCTGGGTGACCAACAATGTTTCACTGGGAGTAATTTCTTCGGTTATTTCCTTTTACCGGAACGAAACGATGACCCATCATTCTACGATTTCCCCTTCTTCTAGTCCATCGGTGTTGAAATCAGTAGCTAGATTTTGGAGATTGCAGTTATCATCTGAATCAAATCCTTTTGCAAATTCACATTCAAAGTTGAAATAATCACCTGGGTTCATCTCCGCGAAAAGATCAGCGTATGTGTCTATCAACCCTTGGTCAAACTCGAGCTCCATGTTACCGGTATCCCCTTGTTCTGTTGGATCAACCTGAGGATGTGAATTGTCGGTAACCCCGCCCTCAACCTTGCTGTCCTCTAAGACTCGCTGACACGGGTTATAGTTCATTTGTTTGATAAGATCAAGAACCTTTGGCTCAAAGGAGTTGATGTCGTCTTCTTCTATTTCCTCTTCTCGAAAGGTTATACCTTCTGTACTTGCGTGACCATCATATAAGGAACCATTAGGATAAGGTGTGGTGTTTACATGGTCGAACTCTCTGATAACTTCAAAGTCATAGCTCTGTGAAGGTAGATATACATGGATCACCGGGTACTCTAAGATAACTACTTTGGCAAGCTGTTGCCTCAAAGGAGCTTTGATGTCCAGCTCCTTGAAAGGAGCCTTTGCACCCTGCGACCAGGAGAAAAGTAATTAGTGTAAAGCATAGACGACCAGAACAATGCAATCTGTGTAATATTGATACTTACGAACCAACAAAGACAAGAATGATAGTGGTAACAGAACCAAACCTTTGGGTACTTGCGAATAAAAAGTTTGAGAGAATCAAGATACACATCACGAAAAGGTTTGAGCTTGTGAATCCAAGGGCCGGGCTTAAGATGATTCTCAATCACAGAGCAAAGGCTTGTATCTTCACCAACTCTGGGATGGATTGTTAGTGTTAATAGAGAGACAGACCAATGAACAAGACCAAGTGTCTCAATAAACAAATATGAAATTGTCAGTCCAGGAGAATACTAACCCATGGTCAACAAGAACCACATCTGTAGAGTGGAACCGCCACTCAATTGTCCAGGAGATGCACTTTCTCCTGAAGCAAAAACCATCAACAGAAGTTACAGATTGGTCAATACTAAGGCTATAGAATCACTTCAGTTAAAGCATCTTTCTTTACGGAGAAGATCAAGATCAATTACAGTGACTAATGTAACGCTGATTCTTTGACCACAAAACAGAAATTTGCAGAGTAAAATAATCTCTCCAATATATAGATTAATTCCAAAACTTCAACAAATGTATGTCCTTATTCCTAACCATATCCTAGAAAGGATAACAAAGCTTAGAGAACCAAACAATAATAACAAAAACACACATAATTTTGCAACACATTATATGCAGTCATTAAGCTCAATCTTACAATAAAATGATTACCTATTATCATATCGAGTCTGATTCTTTTCCCTCTTCAACATTCCACTAGGGAGAAACCAGAGCTTTGTTCTGCGGCTAGCAGCAGCAATTCGAAGGCTCCGAAGAGAGTAAGGTATCTTAAAAAAAGGGTATTTGCATAACTGATTTCTCATTCTCTGAGCAGACTCGGCCACTCTTTTTGTGTCCTCAAGCATATTGTAGTCTAATATGGGAAAAGAAAACTTTCATCAATAATCAACAAACAATTAGACGAGAAAGTTAATAATATCAAGTCAACCAAACGAATTGTTAAAAGCAAAATCCATGGAAATATGCATAAAGGAGATCAAAGAATCAGATAAAAACTTTTAAATGTGAAAATTCTTCCTCAATTTTGCCAACAGTTTCAGAGATAAATCCAAATTCACATACAACCCAAATTATACCAGAGAGAAGGAGATTATCGTCGAACTGCGAGAGGGGAACGAAGTCGGTGAGCTTCCTTTTGCCTGTACAACCTGTTCGCTGCTTGTGGGCTTTCACACAAGGAAGGCCACACGATCGAATTGAACAGCCTGGACATTTGTACTTCCAAGGATTCAGCTTGCACTCCTCACAGACCGAATTATTCATTTTTTTTTGGGGTCTAGATTCGACGTTGTCCGTCGTAAAGGTTTTGGAGGTGGGAGACGTTAGGTATTATGGAAATAGGTCGTCAAATTAGGGTTTAAGAGAATTTTTCGTATCTGAGAGGAGATGTATGTTTTCAATTTTACATTTTAGTCCACCTACTTATAATTGCTTTCGACATACATCTCGAACTTTTTCCGGTTATTATTGATCCCATAAAAAAAAACGAAAACAAAAAAGTGGAATACAAAATAGTTATTATTCGTTTATATATTTTTATTGATTTGAAAATCAATCTAGGATTTAGAAATCCTTACCATGTAGATTTTAATTTGTATTTGCAAATCCGTAGGTTTTCCTTCGGATATGAGTCTTTGTATTTTTAACATATAAATCATTCCAAATCCACTAAAATCCATTCTGAAATAAAATTCATAAGTAAATCCGTAAGATTGAATAACACGTGATTTGAATTTGTATTTATCAATCATAAAATGAATAACACAAGATTTGAAAACGAATTTTAAAATTATAAAACTAATAACACTGGATTTGGTTTGGATTTATAAATCCATTAAAATACACAAACCAATAACCCCAACAAAATGATGTTTGATGTGATTTGGGTTTAGTTTGATGCGATTTGTGTTTTTAAGATTGGGAGGGACTCAGAAGATTGGTAGCAGTTTTGATTTCCGTTTGTCTAGTGCATTTCAAATGAAATGCTGGATCAAACTGATTCGTTCTTTGTTTCTTCCAGGCTGTTTGGACTTTGAAAAATATCGTTGATTGCTCGGAAGCATTCCGTGACGATCTCCTAAATTTTGGGGTCATGACGTCTCTTGTGGCTCAGTTCGATGGGGATTCAACATACCCCGATATGCTTAGCATTTTTTCAGCTACATTATTATTGCAGAGGGGGGGGGGAAGTCACGCAGTATCTCGGGCTTTCACTCTTATCAGCACTGATAATATAAAAAATCTATTTGACATTATTCCCCGTATCATCGACCTCTTAGGGTAAGTTACCCATTTTCTTTTGATGCAATTTTTAATATTTTTTGCCTAATCCATTCTCGGTGGTTTACATTGTTAGTCATTCCTCGGAAACAATTGTGATACAAAATCTTTGCACCATCAAAGTTATCACATGGAGGGGTGGAATGTGTATTCATGCCAGTATGGACCATGATGCTCTTCCTCGTCTAATTGACCTCTTAGGAGGGTAAGTTACACATTTATTCTTTCCTTTGCTAAAAAAAATTAAATTTCTTTGTCTAATTTTGTTTTACTTTGTTAGGCATCACTCCCCAAACGTCGTCCTGAGAAAATCTCTCAAAACAATCAGAATTATCGCCAAAAATGAAATTTAGTCATGCTGTGATTAGTCAAGCGCTACCTAGTTTACTGGCCCTTTTGACAAAACCAGAAGACGACGGGTTCAAGTGGATCATTTGCTGGATAATCAGTAACATTATAACTGGGACAATTCAGCTTCAAGTAAGTTTATAAAAATATATGATAATGTTGAAAACAATTTTGTTTGTTAAAGTCTTAAAAGATACTGAAAATTTTGTTTTGCATTGCAGGAAGTGATTCAATCAGGTTGCATACAACCAGTGATCCACTTGCCATGATATCGAACTTCGAGCGTGTGCTCTTTGGGTGATTGCTACTGCAACTTGTTTTTGCAGCCGTGGACAAGTGAGGTGAAAACAAACAATCATTTTCTTGAAAAACAATCAACTTGTCTTTGCACTTTTTTCCTGTTTTTTATTTTATTTTAAAAACTCGATTGTTGGAATTGAAACTATTGCAGGTTTCTTGTGGAGCAAGGATGTGTTAACCCTCTTTGTGATCTCATCACATCTCCAGATACCGCCCTTGATGCCTTATGTACTCTAGAAGACATTCTAAAAAGCGGTGAAATGGAGAAGAGTTTAGACGAACAAGTTCGATTAACACTTTAGATTTGTGGTGTCATATCGTTTGAAACTTGTTTATGCTCTAACTCGGCGATAGAGCCAAATGCATGTTCTAAAATCAAGACTTTATTAGTTAAACCCTTTACAAGTTTCAGAGGAGCATATGCAGACATGTGAAGCAAACTCGAGCAATAGAGTCAAATGCATGTTCTAAATCAAAACTATATTAATTAAACCCTTTACAAGTTTCAGAGGAGACATGTGAAGCAAACTCGAGCAATAGTGCAAGAAATAAAAGTTATCTATTTGAGGAACAAAGGACAAGTTGCAAAGGAATAGAAGAAGAAATAGTTCACCAAAGATGACAAACGGCTTCGGAGTATGTAACAATCAAGTTCGCCACACACCACAAACCAGCCTAGTAATCTGGTTTACTACAGAATACTTGTTGATCAAAGCCCAAACCGAAAACGTTATGACCATTGGTTCTGCAGTCAAATGGATTGGCTATCTCGTTCGGTAAAAGCTTTGGATGATACCAGGAAGAGCCAATGTGCTTGAACAAGGGAGGTTCAGGCATGTGGGTGATCAAAAATGTTTCACTGGGAGTAATTTCTTCGGTTATTTCCTTTTACCGGAACAGAACGATGACCCATCATTCTACGATTTCCCCTTCTTCTAGTCCATCGGTGTTGAAATCAGTAGCTAGATTTTGGAGATTGCAGTTATCATCTGAATCAAATCCTTTTGCAAATTCACATTCAAAGTTGAAATAATCACCTGGGTTCATCTCCGCGAAAAGATCAGCGTATGTGTCTATCAACCCTTGGTCAAACTCGAGCTCCATGTTACCGGTATCCCCTTGTTCTGTTGGATCAACCTGAGGATGTGAATTGTCGGTAACCCCGCCCTCAACCTTGCTGTCCTCTAAGACTCGCTGACACGGGTTATAGTTCATTTGTTTGATAAGATCAAGAACCTTTGGCTCAAAGGAGTTGATGTCGTCTTCTTCTATTTCCTCTTCTCGAAAGGTTATACCTTCTGTACTTGCGTGACCATCATATAAGGAACCATTAGGATAAGGTGTGGTGTTTACATGGTCGAACTCTCTGATAACTTCAAAGTCATAGCTCTGTGAAGGTAGATATACATGGATCACCGGGTACTCTAAGATAACTACTTTGGCAAGCTGTTGCCTCAAAGGAGCTTTGATGTCCAGCTCCTTGAAAGGAGCCTTTGCACCCTGCGACCAGGAGAAAATTAATTAGTGTAAAGCATAGACGACCAGAACAATGCAATCTGTGGTAATATTGATACTTACGAACCAACAAAGACGAGAATGATAGTGGTAACAGAACCAAACCTTTGGGTACTTGCGAATAAAAAGTTTGAGAGAATCAAGATACACATCACGAAAAGGTTTGAGCTTGTGAATCCAAGGGCCGGGCTTAAGATGATTCTCAATCACAGTGCAAAGGCTTGTATCTTCACCAACTCTGGGATGGGTTGTTTGAGTGTTAATACTATCAAGTGTACCAAACAAATTGTTAAAAGCATAACCCCTGGAAATATGCATACAGGAGATCAACAAATCAAATCAAAACTTTTTAATGCGAAAACATTAGACCCAATAAAACTCAAGCTATTATGGAAATAGGTCGTCAAATTAGGTTTTGAACGAGGAAATTTCGGGGGTAAATATTTGAGAGAGGAGATGTATGTTTCTGAGTTTACATTTAGTACACCTACTTATAATTACTTTCCAAGTACAAGTTACTAACAAGTTCGATTAACACTTTAGATTTGTGGTGTTGTTCAAGGTTGAAACTTTGACCGCTGATTTAATGAAAACGATGAAATATTAGAAACACAAAACTGTTATTCAAAAAGAGACATTGTTACAACACAAAAGGACTATCAAAGAGATTTATGCTGCAATTCCTTCTTATTAGTCGTACGGAATCTGGATATACGCAGCATCACAGACAAATGGGATGTCTGCGTACATACCCGCAAGTGCACACCTTATGCTTTCAAGGACGGTAAACAGATAAGCAAACGCAACAGCGGTCCAGAAATGCATTCCAAACTTACCCCAATAGACTCCAAGAGGCATCCACTTGCTGACGGTTCCTATCACCTGTAGAGCGATTTCAAGCAGCATACCCATCACTACATGGAACCTGAAGAAGTGAGGCCATTCTTTTCTTCGCACTACCCCAAGATAGGCTACAAAGAAGTAAGCCATTAGGAACCAGCTGGGTAACCTCCCGATGGCGCCTAGAAACGGGTAGGTTAAGAATTCAAAATCTTCTAGAAACGGGTGGAGATGGTAGGCGGTTTCTGCGTACATCCAAGTTTCGTGCAGTGGCATCAAGTAAGGCAGGCATGCCAAAGTTCTCCACCACCATTGTGGCTTTTTGGTCATTGGAGGAAATCGGAAGCTAGAAGGTACATCTTTTGATGCCCTTGGGGCCAAAAGGGTTTTTCTGCGGACGGGTAACACGGGTAACGTACCAGACAGACTACCTTGTTCCCCATTCAGAAGCCGGGAAGACGAGGCTGAGAGATATGACAGAGGCACACCTGAAATAAGGAAGGATGGAAGATTGAGTCAGATAAACAAAAGCAGAAACTTTGAAACACCAAAGTCACTTATCCTAGTTTTAGGCCATGAAAAAAATTCAAACAAGTCACTTCATAAGAAAATCATCTGGAGCAATCTACAAATATATGGCAAAGATATATGATATCATGTGTTTGGAACCATATGAGTAGAAGAAAATTGCATGCCTCTTGGGACTCTGGGTTGAAGCTTATTAAATGGTAAAGGTGATCCCAAAGAGTTCTTAACGACAGACAGTGGACTTGGAGCAAGATAATGTTGAGTCCGTCCTGATGCAGCTCTGTATGATGATGACTTGAATGCCCGAGAACTCGTTAGAACATGTGCACTTGGCGTGCTGCATCCACTTAGCATCATTACAAACTAACTACCTATAGGGAAATTAGGTCACACAAATTTTAATTTTTAATTTCATCAAATAAAAAATGGGAAACAGAATTCGAGCAGAGGACTGTAAAAACAAAAAATCTCATCCAATGAACAAAAAAACTGCTGAGGGATTCCAGTTCATTCGATCCAGCACCTTCCCCGTCTCTCAACAGCTAAATTTATCCTTATATCAAATCATATAGCTTTGTTCACTTCTAATCCTTCATTCAGCTGAAAAGTTGTACCCTTTTTTTTTTTCAGGTCTAGCAATTAAAACGGACTTGCACTAAAAGCCTCATAATACTGTAACAGATGATATAGTTCTATTACATATTTCGAAGCTTCTCAATCGCCATTTACAATCTGAATCTCCGAATATATACACAGAAAACGAAAATGAAAATTTCATAATTAATCAACCATCAGAAAGAATATCATTCCGATTCTTACCCCAGAGATTGCTAACGACCAGCTAGAACATTGCAAACCTACCTAGCTCTTGGACGAATAAGAATTCAGAGAGGCAAACACAAACAAACAAAATCGGGAAATTTGTTCTTCAGCCAATGAAATCATTTATAGGGAGAAGTTACGAACCTTCAAGAACCGAGGTTGATACAATCAAAGCTGGAGGTAGAAGAAGAGTAGGGTTTATCGTGCATTCATCTAATCTTCATCCTCTGAATCCTATCCTTCACTCTCCCAAACCAAAAAAAAAATACTCAGGCAACTATTTCTCTAGCTTTCCTCTCGTCTCGTTAATAGAATTACATTAATACCCTAAGGCCCAGACCGGCCCAAAACACATAAACCTCCAAATGAGAAAGAGGGTTCGGGGGAATATTAAATCGTGACCAGATTTGAAACTTTCTTTTTTTACTGTTTCCCCATAAATAGTCTTTTTTTTTAACAGCCCCCATAAATAGTCAAATTGACAAATTCCTTCCGCCGTCGGAATGTCGACTCCCGATCCCAACTCCTCCGCAACTGTAACGGTGAATCCATCTCTGGCCACCGCATCCGAAACTCCGGCGATATCAGCTGACATTGTCAGAACGCCGCCGTCTCAGCCACCTCCCGCTCCGCCGCCACTGCCTCCGCCTTATAGAGCCATAGCTCCGCATCACCATCCTCATCAGTTTCAACAAGCTCAAAATAACGTCTACGCACAGTCAATCCCAAACCGACGCCCACATACGCCTCACCAGCTTAATCATCAAGACCCGCCAACTGTTCTGTACCCGTTTGCTCCTCCGGGTCGAGGGTTTTCAACCCGACCCGTCAGGATGAGTTCGCCGCTCGCTGCTGATCCTTCCGTAACGGCTGCTAATCAGAGTGGATACCCTCCTCGCCCGGTTTTGGCATACAATCATCGACAATTTGGGCCGAATCAAATGGAATCCATGATGCAGTTCATGAGGGCGAGAAATCCTCAGATTCATCAGCTTCCTCACCCCGTGTCGGGTTCTCCTGTCGGGTCGGGTCCCATGAGAGGAATTCCCCATTTTTTGCAACCGCGGGTGACGTTTCTATTAACTTGGTTTCTTTCAGTTCGTTGATTATTCAAATTTGGTTTCAATTTGTTCGAAGAGGATAGAGATTTTCTTGGCAATTTTGGTTGGTATGTTCCCTTTGTCGATGCGTAGCTTATATTTAATTAGTGGAATGGTTATTGGGGACAATGCTCGAGATGATCCAAGTCTTCTTGATTGGATTCTTACTCTGACGGTGATGTGGCTGAGAATCATCTTGGTTTATACATTGGATCCGTTTTCTTCATAGTTGCTTCTCGTTCGAACTAATGCATGTATTTTATTTACTTTTGTTTCAATTAGCATTCTCTAATCGATATATATCACAAAATTTTACCTTTTGATCAAAGATATGAAAGATTGGTATTTTTTTAATATGTTGTGCTCTTCTATCTATATGCTTCATCGGCCAAATTCTCTTGGATCTAGTTATGTTTCTATTTTAGGTTCCTTGTCCTGCTATGTGATCCTAATTTTGATTCTAATTTGGTCTCATTGTTTCTCTTTTTGTGGAGTGAGGAAGCCTTAACACTCCTTTTATATCTCATCAAGTGTTAAGCTGTTTTGCTCTTAATATGCAGCCTTGCACATATCACTTTGGTTCTTGCTCTTGCCATTGTCACATTTTCTCAGTTTTGTAAATTTTGGTACGTAGGTTGCCCCTCCCCCAACTTCAATTCTAGACACTAGCAGGAATAAAAATGCCAGGTGAACATCAAATGTCTCTACCTCGATATTATCTTTGTTTTTGTTTCACTGAGTGTATATAAGAAAATCTGTTCTAGCAACTTAGCTAGCTTGCTGTTTATTTTTCCATGTTATTAGAAGGCGGGATGCGGCGCTTGTCCTTGTTAGAGGGAGAAAGGTAAGCCTACTCCTTATCTCTGTTTTCATTTTCTTTTGAACTGCTAGATTGACAACGTGGAGAAGACATTGGTTAAGTTTAGATTGTGATACTTATCATATTTTTCCAGGTTAGAATCACTGATGGAGCTTCTCTTTATTCACTTGGTCGATCGTGGTTGAGAAATGGTGCTCATGAAGGAATTCAGGTTCGCATCACTTTATGTTATAACAATACTGTTTAAGTATGATGCGAGAAGCTCAGTTTCTTAAATCTTACCACTTGACATAAGGATTCAGGGGTTGTACTTTTGGGATCTTGCTTTGCTGGGGTTTTGATTCAGAAGCAAACTTTAAAATGCCATATTCAAGCTAATTTGGAACTAAATTACTTTTGACTAGTCCTCTAATTGCATCCAGGTTAGTAAACTAGATAGAGGATTCTTGCTTGATATACAGTTTGTTGTCTCTTTTAATCACCTTTTATTGCTTTTATAAGCCAACCTTAGTTAAATGATCTTCAACTGCACTCTCAAAGCTTCTTTCCCCTTCTTATAATGGAATAGTGCAGTTGCAATCTCTCCAATGTAACCAAATGTGGGACTAATCTAACTTGCAGTTTCTCTGTTGACAGTCGCAAAGGAGCGATACAATGAAACCTTTACCAAAGCCTTTACCTGTGGATACGATGGAAGCAAGTGTGCCAAATGTTCCAGCTGAGGAACCAACTGATGAAGACAAAGAGGTTTGTGTTTTCTCTTCAAGAACCATAGATTCTCTCTGATCATAACGGAACACATTAGTCCCAGCTCTTGAACAGTAATAAAGTGATGTTTGATTCAACTCTTTTCTTTGGTGATCTCACTCAGGACGAGGAATCTGTGAAGCAATTATCAGAGAAGGATCTTTTGAAAAGACACATCGAGCGAGCTAAGAAGGTGCGTGCACGGTAAGTTCCACAATAGTTCTCTCTCTTTATACTCTCCTCATTTTCTCTTCTTGCTCTTAAATCCTATAGCATCTAAACTTCGTTCACCGAGAAAAAAACTTCCCTGCGAGATTCTTGGGTTGGTTTTCTGATAAATCAAAGCATTCTAGCAGAACATTTTGGTAATTGAAAAAAAAACTGGGTTTCTTTGGTTTCAGATTAAGAGAAGAACGGTTGAGGAAGATTGCGAGGTACAAAGCAAGATTGGCTCTTCTTCTGCCACAATCCGGAGAGCAGTGCATGAAGAACGAATGAAAGGGTAACGTTTTGTTAGGACTTAGCTTTATATGACTGTTGGTAATCTTAGCATACACCACGTACCGTACATGTAGCTATGTTCTACTTCTTCTTTCTCTCCGATAGATTAGTAGGACTAGAGTGTTCCATTTGTCTTTAGATTGGATATCTTTTTATTTGCATTCTCTAATTGATTTGTTCTTTGTGTGTGTGTGTGTGTAAATCACACGGACCAAATTTAAACCCTATTAAGATAATCTCGGTTTGAACTTGGTATGTCAAACAAAGTACTCGTTATCCCGAGTTTATTGGGAGAAAATACTTTCAGACCGCAAAAAATTAAAGATTAATTTCTCTAAAAGCAAGTTTTTTTTTTGTTTGTTAAAACTCTAAAAGCAAGTTTATATAGTAGTCTTTCATCAAAAAATATAAAAAAGAATATAATCTTACTGCATTTGGTCATTTACAGTTCTCCCAATTGACTTTAAAGTTTAAACCCGTGGGACATGCGGTCTGAATTTTTGTTACATTAAAATTGATAATACATGCCCACGAGTTGAAGTTTATTGTCAATATTAATTTCTCTTTGTTGCACAAAAAAAAGATTAATTTCTCTTTAAATATTAATCACATGTCACGAGTTTAAATCATGTGGAGAATTGTGAAAAACAAAAACAATTTTTTTTTTTGCATAATTGTGAAAATAATTTCTGATCAATATGGTATAAAAATTCCTTCTCCCTACGTGTTCACAAATCACAACTAAAAAAAAAAAATGAATCGTAAAACACTTAAAACATTTATTTTACAAAGATTTAACTTAGCAGTTCGGTTGACCAAACATTCATTAATCATTAATGCTTTGTAATTAATTATATTTCAGACGATGAAAGACAAAAAAAAAAATTAAGTTAGCATCGTCATCTACCTAATTTACAGGATAAAAAGTTGAGATTTTGTAGAATCACTAATAAGTGAAGGAGAGATAGACTGGAGAATCGGACACAGAAATAACAAACTATCCTACTTTCTCTCTTTCTTTCAACTGCAATGCTACGTCTTTACCGTAAACGTGTCACGCTGCACCGCTAATTTTTACTACTATCTCTCTCTTCACGTTCAATCCGCCATTTCACTAAAATTGTCAGGGAAAATCTTACACCTTTTTCTCTTTTTTCTCGATTGTTTACACTTTTTTCGTTCTCGGCTTTCTGTTTCTTTTAAACTAACCCAGTTTCAGTTTCTTACTCTCCAAGAGTCCGATCGCAGTTTAGCTCTCAGATTGTAATTTTCTCAGGAAAAATAAAAAATACAGGAAAATTTCCCAGGAAAAACCCAGAATGGCGGGGAACGAGTGGATAAATGGGTATTTGGAGGCGATTCTTGATAGCCAAGCTCAGGGGATTGAAGAACAACAGCAGAAACCTCAAGCGGCTGTGAATCTGAGAGACGGAGGAGAAGGACAATATTTCAATCCCACTCAATACTTTGTGGAGGAAGTCGTGACCGGCGTCGATGAGACCGATCTTTACCGGACTTGGATCAAAGTCGTCGCCACTCGCAATTCCCGTGAACGCAACTCTCGCTTAGAGAACATGTGCTGGAGAATCTGGCACCTCACTCGCAAGAAGAAGCAGGTACTAATTGTAAATTTATATTGTTATGGAATGTATAATATGAAACCCCAATTAATATGATTGCAGTTAGAATGGGAGGATTCGCAGCGAGTAGCGAACAGGAGATTGGAAAGGGAACAAGGAAGAAAAGATGCGACAGAGGATTTGTCTGAGGATTTATCAGAAGGAGAGAAAGGAGACGGTGTTGGAGATATTATTCAACCGGAGACACCTAGAAGAAAGCTGCAACGCAACTTATCCAATCTCGAAGTCTGGTCTGATGATAAAAAGGATAATCGCCTTTACGTTGTCCTCATCAGGTATTTCTCTGTTTTTCTTCCTGCTTCTTATTGATTGATTATACGTGTTTGGGATCTACATAAAGATAGTGTGTTACTGTTGTCAGTTTGCACGGGTTGGTTCGTGGGGAAAACATGGAGCTTGGTAGCGATTCCGATACCGGTGGACAGGTACATTGTGTCCCAAGTTTTCAATAAGCTTCAATCTCCGGAATCTAACTTGTTTTACATTTGAATTATCAGGTGAAATATGTTGTGGAGCTAGCTCGAGCTTTAGCAAGAATGCCCGGTGTGTACCGAGTAGATCTGTTTACTCGCCAGATATGCTCATCTGAAGTTGATTGGAGCTATGCAGAGCCAACGGAGATGCTAACCGCTGCTTCTGCTGAAGATTGTGATGGCGATGAAACCGGAGAAAGCAGTGGAGCCTATATCATTAGGATACCATTTGGTCCGCAGGATAAGTACTTAAGAAAAGAGATTCTCTGGCCTTATATCCAAGAGTTCGTTGATGGAGCCTTAGCTCACATCCTAAACATGTCAAAAGTTTTGGGAGAACAAATTGGGAACGGGAAACCCATCTGGCCATATGTGATTCACGGGCATTACGCGGATGCAGGGGATAGCGCCGCTCTGCTTTCTGGTGCGTTGAATGTTCCTATGGTCTTGACGGGTCATTCTCTGGGAAGAAACAAGCTTGAGCAGCTTTTGAAACAAGGGAGACAATCAAAGGAGGATATAAATTCGACGTATAAGATCAAGAGGAGGATTGAAGCCGAAGAGCTTTCTCTGGATGCTGCAGAGCTTGTTATAACGAGCACGAGGCAGGAGATTGATGAGCAGTGGGGACTTTATGATGGGTTCGATGTTAAGCTCGAGAAAGTCTTGAGAGCTCGTGCTAGACGCGGTGTTAACTGTCACGGAAGGTACATGCCAAGAATGGCGGTAAGTACACCAAAAACTAATCGGCTTGGAAAAATCTAATGACTATGAAGTAAGATTGAGGGAGTAAGTGAGTCCCTTGCGCAGGTTATTCCTCCGGGAATGGATTTCACAAACGTTGTGGTTCAAGAAGATACACCTGAGGGCGATGGAGAATTAGCTTCCTTAGTAGGAGGTACCGAGGGATCTTCTCCTAAAGCGGTTCCAACTATATGGTCTGAAGTAAGTTTTCCTAAGCAGCTTCACTATCTTCTAGCGAGGTTTGCTTTGCAGATTGTGTTTGATGTTTCATTGCATGAGTTCGTCAGGTTATGAGATTTTTCACAAATCCTCACAAACCGATGATCTTGGCATTATCTAGACCAGACCCAAAGAAGAATATAACCACTCTTTTGAAAGCCTTTGGAGAGTGTCGACCTCTACGGGAGCTAGCTAATCTCGTAAGTACTAATATAACTTTTCGATTCAGGCAGAAATTAACGGCAAGAAAACAAGAATACTCTGTTCTGAAGTTTTTTTTTTCCTTTTTTTTTTTTCTGTTTTTGCAGACTTTGATTATGGGAAATAGAGATGATATAGATGAGATGTCGTCTGGAAACGCAAGCGTTCTTACAACCGTCTTGAAACTCATTGACAAGTACGATCTTTACGGGTTTGTTGCGTATCCTAAGCATCATAAACAGTCTGATGTTCCTGACATATACCGACTTGCTGCAAACACAAAAGGTGTTTTCATAAACCCAGCTTTGGTTGAGCCTTTTGGCCTTACACTCATTGAGGTAAAGTCGCTCATTGGTGTGCATATATATGTATATAGTTCTTAGGGACTAAAGAGGAAAATAAACCAAACCGGGTTAACCAAAATTAAAAAATGCAGGCTGCGGCTCACGGACTTCCGATGGTGGCAACAAAGAATGGAGGACCGGTCGATATACATCGCGTAAGCGAAGTGTCCTGAAACTGGAATCCATTTTAGATTGGTAATATGTCTTATTTTTTTCTCATGTTTTTTTTTTATTATATATATATTTCAGGCATTGCACAACGGTTTGCTTGTGGATCCACATGATCAAGAAGCGATAGCCAACGCGTTGTTGAAGCTGGTATCGGAGAAGAATCTATGGAATGAGTGCAGGATTAACGGTTGGAAGAACATTCACTTGTTTTCATGGCCAGAGCATTGCCGGACTTACCTGACACGTGTAGCCGCGTGCCGGATGAGACATCCGCAGTGGCAGACGGATGCAGACGAAATGGCTGCTCAAGACGATGAATTTTCACTCAACGACTCGCTTAAAGACGTTCAGGACATGTCTCTGCGGCTATCTGTGGATGGAGACAAACCGTCGTTGAACGGGTCTCTTGACCCAAATGCTGCTGATCCTGTTAAGCAAATCATGAGCCGGATGAGGAAACCAGAAATTAAGACTAAACCAGAATTACAGGGGAAGAAGCAAGTTGATAACGTGGGGAGCAAGTATCCGGTTTTGAGGCGACGGGAACGGCTGATAGTATTAGCGGTTGATTGCTACGACGACGAGGGAGCGCCAGATGAAAAGTCTATGGTTCCGATGATTCAGAATATCATCAAAGCCGTGCGATCGGATCCTCAGATGGCTAGGAACTCTGGTTTCGCAATATCCACCTCAATGCCGCTTGATGAATTGACTCACTTCTTCAAGTCTGCCAAGATTCAGGTGAGCGAGTTCGACACGTTGATATGCAGCAGCGGGAGCGAAGTGTATTACCCAGGAATGGAAGACGGGAAGCTTCTTCCGGATTCTGACTATGCCTCGCATATCGATTACCGGTGGGGCAATGAAGGACTTAAGAACACTGTGTGGAAACTGATGAACACAACCGCGGTCGGTGGAGAATCTAGGAACAAGGGCTCTCCCAGTCTTATCCAGGAGGATCAGCCATCGAGCAATGCGCATTGCGTTGCGTATTTGATCAAAGATCGTTCCAAGGTAAAGTTTATTTTCCGTTTGTTGCGGCTGTGCTTATCGGTAACGCAGTATCTAATTAGGGTTTGTACAGGTGATGAGAGTTGATGACTTACGCCAGAAGTTACGTCTAAGAGGTCTTCGTTGCCATCCGATGTACTGTCGGAATTCAACAAGGATGCAGATCGTTCCTCTTCTTGCTTCTCGATCTCAAGCTCTTAGGTATTACTTTTGCGAAAACGCAGCATTAGTTATCTCTGTGAATCTGTCTATTTCCTTATTATTGCGATTTAATGTTTGCGGTGCAGATACTTGTTCGTTCGGTGGAGGCTCAACGTGGCGAACATGTACGTGGTGGTCGGAGAACGCGGCGATACGGACTACGAGGAACTGATCTCCGGCACACACAAGACGGTGATCGTCAAGGAGCTAGTGACATTGGGCTCTGATGCTCTTCTGCGGTCAACAGACCTTCGAGACGACATCGTTCCATCAGAGAGTCCTTTTATCGGTTTTCTCAAGGCTGACTCACCGGTTAATGAGATAACCGACATTTTGAAGCAGCTCTCCAAAGCCACCGCTTGATTCAACGTTTCAGCTAACATCCAGTCGCCGATTCGACCTTGTAGATGTTTACTTCTTTTGTATGTGATGTGACGATACACTTTTGTTAAATTTTGGTATTTTGGTCGATCAGATTTTATAGGATTTTATAGAATAAAAGTTACAAACAATGAAGTGTAGGCTACACTGAGCCTATAGGTCATTCATAGGAGTTATGCAGTTATTCAAATCCGAGAAACAATAAATATATTGCAATGGTTGGAAATAAACAGAGAAGAAATTAAACGTTTTGATTGATAAACTGAACATTCTACTAATCGAAATTTATAAAAATCCTGATTGTAAATTTCCATAATGAAATCATCAATTATCTAGTCATTTTTATAAAAACATACAAATTATTAAAAATTGAAATAAACAATCACGAATCAATAAGAAAGGTAAACCTGGTTTCAAAATAGTCAGCCGGCCGGTTTGTTCCGGAGAACCGACGTCGGTTCGTCGCGGGCCTGACTATGGTGGTGATCCGAAGCAGCTGTAATTTTTTTTTTTTTTTTGAATTGCTGTAATTAATTTACTTAAGATTAACGAAAAATCTACATCTCGCCATTGAGAAAGACTCCAACGGAGAGAGTTTACAGAGAGTATTGCAAATTCTCAAATCACTGGAGGCGATCTCGTTTTCTTCCTGATTTCAAACGCGATGCGAAGGTAGATAATACTAAAATTCTTGCTTCTCTTGCACTTTTCTGGGTCGAGAAATTTCTGGTTTCTGAGTAGCAATTTTCGTATCAATAGAGATATATCGGTTGGATCGGTGTTGATTTTGAGTGATGTTGCAGGTTAGGGCACCACCGGCTTCATGGGAAGACGGGAGGAGTTGGAACAAAGGGGATGGTGGCGAAGCTGTCTATCGGAGTCATTGTTCTACTGATCTGTACGCTCTCGCTGCTTTTCTCGGCTAACATCGGTGCTAATCGCGCGCCGACCCGTCCATCTAAGGTTAGTTCACTTTTGCTAGGTATTTGGAGTAGCGATTTGTAGCTGTAGATCGGGTCTTCTGTTTGATTGGCGACCAAATGCGAAAAGTGAAATGAAGATGGAAGTATTCGTTTCGAGTTTCCCGAGTTCTGAACCAAAATAATTGCTCCAAATTTTGTCACCTGCTCTATAGACGATAGTTTTAGTCAGTCTTTGTTGATCTAAGCCTTTGATTATATGATATTTTTTAGCAGATAAACGTAGAAGAGCTATGGGAGAGTGCTGAGTCTGGCGGTTGGCGACCATCTTCTGCGCCACGATCTGACTGGCCTCGTATGTTCATCTCATGTTTTGAGCAGTAAAGATTTAACTCGATGCTAATCTCAAAGTCTTAGGGCATTCCAAGCTTGAAATGATGATAAGAACCTTCTGATTCCTTTTGCAGCTCCTACCAAGGAGACAAATGGTTATCTTCGTGTTCGATGTAATGGTGGCTTGAATCAGCAACGTAGTGCGGTAGGTGTTCTATTATATTATCAAGGTCGTCAGTTACATCTTTCTTCTGTCCTTTTACACTCCAATAGTGTTGATGTCCTGTTTGGGTCACTTCACGAGAGGTTTGTCTAATCTGTTAAATCTAGTGGAGTTGAGCTAGCTTCAACCCTCCACTATAAATCTGGTTGTTTTATCTTCGGTTTGACAAATATTGACATCTTGATGTTGCAGATATGTAATGCAGTACTTGCTGCCCGGATCATGAATGCTACACTTGTGTTGCCCGAATTAGATGCAAACTCGTTTTGGCATGATGACAGGTATGTTGCTTCCTTCAGATCTGTTGCAAAGATAATTTTAGAACATAAGTGTAAAATAAAAAGTTGATTATTATTGGTTACAAATGTAAAGCTAATGCAATCTGTATGCCTTTCTAAGTATCATCAGACATATAAGTTCTAAGCAGATTTCTTTGCCTAATGGTTATGGATAGGTGTTGATGTGCGCAGAAGAGCAAATGCCATTACATAAATTGTTTTGAGTATATCTTTGTATTCTCTAATATATGATTGTTTTATTCGCAGTGGTTTCCAAGGTATATATGATGTTGAACATTTCATTGAGACACTGAAGTATGATGTTAAGATTGTGGGAAAGATCCCCGATGTTCAAAAAAATGGGAAAAGCAAGAAGATAAAAGCTTTTCAGGTATAGGCATAAAGGAATGTTTTGTTTTCATATAAGCTTGAAGTCTGAAAGTAAAGGTTATATACATGTGTGTTCGTTTTTTTCTTTGAATCAGATTCGTCCTCCTAGAGATGCTCCTATTGACTGGTACCTGACAACTGCTCTAAAGGCAATGAAGGAACATAGTGCTATCTATCTTACACCTTTTTCACATCGGTTGGCGGAGGAAATTGACAATCCTGAATATCAACGGTTAAGGTGCAGAGTGAACTACCATGCTTTGAGATTCAAGCCACACATCATGAAGTTGAGTGAATCGATTGTTGACAAACTCCGGTCACAGGGCCACTTCATGTCAATCCATCTTCGTTTCGAAATGGATATGTTGGCATTTGCAGGGTATGCTCTTTTGCAACAATCTTTCTTCAACCATCAGCTGTAGTTTCATTTCTATTTAAGTAATTTTTATATATCAAACTTGGTTCTTGTTGAAGTGTCTTGCAAAGAAGCTGGTTGCCTTTTTATCATCTTACATACATCAGCGCACATGGGAACAATGGTTCATTGTCTATTTTCTGCAGGTGCTTTGACATATTTAACCCTGAGGAACAGAAGATACTTAGGAAGTACCGTAAAGAAAATTTTGCAGAGAAAAGGCTTATTTACAACGAAAGACGGGCTATCGGGAAGTGTCCACTGACCCCTGAGGAGGTACTTGCTCTACTTTATTTCATGTTGAGCATGTCCACAGATAAGATAACTGATAAGCTAGACAGCAATAGAGGGATCATAATTACAGCTACTATGACATTGTTGTAGGCTTTAGAAATGCAACATGACATTTTGGCTGATCCTTGTGGTGCAGGTAGGTCTTATATTACGAGCGATGAGATTCGACAACTCCACAAGGATATACTTAGCAGCTGGTGAACTTTTTGGCGGTGAACGGTTCATGAAACCGTTTCGAACCTTATTCCCACGGCTTGACAACCATAGCTCGGTGGACCCGTCTGAGGAGCTGTCAGCAAACTCACAAGGCTTAATAGGATCAGCTGTGGATTACATGGTTTGTCTCCTGTCCGACATTTTTATGCCAACATATGATGGACCGAGCAATTTCGCCAACAATCTCTTAGGTCATCGCCTTTACTACGGTTTCCGTACCACAATCAGACCAGACAGAAAAGCTTTAGCTCCAATCTTCATAGCTAGAGAGAAAGGAAAAACCTCGGGATTCGAAGAAGCAGTGAGACGAGTAATGCTGAAAACAAACTTTGGAGGGCCTCACAAACGTGTATCTCCTGAATCGTTTTATACAAACTCGTGGCCTGAATGTTTCTGTCAGATGAATCCGAAGAAGTCTAGTGACAAATGCCCGCCGGATAATGTTATAGAGATTCTTGACAGCCGGTTAGAGAGTGTTGGAGATCCAGATTCATCTTCTCAGACAAATTCCACGGTCACTGGATTAGAAGGGTGAGAATCTTAATTGTAAGCCTTTGAAACAGTTTAGACCAAAACTTGTTTCAAAGAAAGAAGAGAAGAGAGAGGTTTATTGTTCATACAGTTGAGAGCTCTGTCAAACATTTTTTCTTTATGAAGCATAGATTTGAATCTCCTTTCAAAATTTGTAACAAAATCTAAGAGAAGTGATGCGATTCTAAGAGAAGTAGTATTTGTTTTCTTTCATCCGTTGACCAAAAAAAAAAAAAAAAAAAAACGGTGTATTTCGTCCTTTTTGTTTGCTAAATTCTGACAAATAAAATCATCAGGATCTAAATGGGCCTGTGCTATCTAACTAAATAAGCCCAATAGTTATATATATACGTGAACTACTCTAGGGTTTTTCCTTTTCATATATAAGCGTAGAGGGAACCGTGAAGTGCCGCCTCAGAAAATCAGAAGTCGTCAGCTCCTGCAAACATGGTTCGTCCAAATTTCTGTTCCTCTGCTTCAGTTTGTGTTTGTATTCTGTTTCTCGTGATTGCTCAGTTCTACATAGACATGGATATTCAAAATTATGGGCATTTTGTTAGTGCCCTAGGATACCCTAGATTGCCCGTATGTTGTATTTTGTGATTACAGAAACGTGGCCACTGTTATGTTTCATGATCGAAATCTGACTGCAATGTTCTGTTGTCTTTGAAAATTGAGAATGTTCTTTTGACAATCCTCTACCAAGTATGGATTCGTTAGTGAAATCCAACTTGTTGATATGTTTCTCCAGCCTGATTCTTATCGTGTTTTGATTGATCTAAGCTAAGCTGGTTAATTTTTCTGGAATCTAACTTGTTGATATGAAACAGGTACTTCAAAATGATATTGATCTGCTTAACCCTCCAGCAGAGCTTGAGAAGAGGAAGCACAAGCTCAAACGTCTTGTTCAGTCGCCCAATTCCTTCTTCATGGTACTCATTTGTAACCTTTTTTCTTCCTTCCTAACCCGCTCTATTTTTTTAGTTGTTAATTTCCAATTCGTGTTCTGAACCTGCTCTATGTTTTCTCATCAACCTTTGAATTTATCTACTGTTTGATCAATGTTTTTGTCGTTCAACTATCGATAATGTGGTATAATGATTTAGTACCCTAAAAAGCTAATCTCTCAGTTTAGAATTGTAAAATACATTTTTAAATCTGATTCTCTCATTTAGTCTGACTTAACGCATGAAGTTTATCTACTCTTTGTGGACTCTGATTATTGTTTCTTGGTGTTTGTTAACGTTATTGTAGGATGTCAAGTGCCAAGGCTGCTTCAACATGTAAGATCTCAAAACATTTCTTCCCTTCTGACATATTACATAGATGAAGAAACATAAACTTATGGGGTTTGTTTTTGGTAATGCAGTACTACCGTGTTCAGTCACTCGCAGACCGTTGTGGTATGCGGAAATTGCCAGACAGTTCTGTGCCAGCCTACAGGTGGAAAGGCTAGGCTCACCGAAGGATGCTCTTTCAGGAAAAAGTGAGATTGATTTGAAGGAATCATAAAATCAAATCAAGGCTTGTTTCTTTCGTGTTTTTTTTTTTGGCCATTATGAATGAACTCATTTGAGTTTAGAAGAAACCTTTGTTGATGTTTGGATTTTAAGGTTGTTACTATGTTGATGTCTGCAGTTTAAATTAGTTTGGATTTTGAACTTCTCTATGCAAAAGTTGGTTCCTTGGCTTGAATTACAGAGAAGCTATTAAACAAAATGAAGAGAATGTAGAAAAGAAACTCTTTAACACATCCTATGAAAAAATTAATACGAGGATTTTGGGATTATTCATCTTTTTTATTCTTTTTCTTTATGAAGAAAGAAGGAAAGAGAGGTTTCTCGACATTGGTCGTACTTCATACAGTTCAGATAGCTCAACATAGGTTTTTTTGTCTCTATGAAGCATAGATTTCAATTCCTTTCAAAATTTGTAACAAAATCATAGGTTTTTTTGTCTCTATGAAGCATAGATTTCAATTCCTTTCAAAATTTGTAACAAAATCGAAGAGAAGTGATGAGTCTCCACAGATGCGTATTTGTTTTCTTTTTTAGTGTATCATGTTTTTTCATAGCGGAACCGTCAAATAGAAAAAGTATAAGATGAGATAAAGAGAGAAGATAAAATTAGGATTCAACAATCACTATTCGGTTGGTAATATGATAAATATTCGGTTAACCGGATTGCTGGTTTTCAGAGTTTCTCTCAATCGAGCTCTTTCACATTTCATTTCATGTTGTGTTTTTTTTTTGGCACATATGGAATTTTGATTGAACTTATTACAAAAACAGAAATTAGAGAAGAATTAGAGAGGGTTGTTTCATTTTGTAATCTCTGAATCCTTACCAAAAGCCAGCTATACTTTTTCTGCAAAACTCAGAGCTGACGATACCTTTTGCTTACTTAGTGTTGTGTGTTGGGACACTAAGATAGAACTTAGTGTTCTTGAAGTCATCTACTAATGGGTTGTATCCGTCCTTTGTTCTCGTCTTTGAAGGTAAACCAAACTCGTCCATGAAAGCTGATGTATCGAGCTACAAGCGAAAAAAAATAAGAAGAAAAGAAAGACTGTTACTGAAAGTTTTCAGAAACATCCTCTCTCTTGTTGAAATGATTTAAGGACAATATTGTTTTACAGTGAGAGTTCGCCTTTTCCTTCCTTTTTTCGATGGTGTCCCGTCTTTTTCCATCTTCCTCCATCCGGAACAATAATGGTCCATTCGTTCCAAGAGCCAAAAATCGGTTGGAAAAAAAATATCAGCATCACCCTGCAAGAGCAAGACATCCAAGTTACCTATGAATTGTGAGTTTTTTAAACGGGGCTACTCAATTTGCAATGGAGAATAAACAGAAACAAGTAGTCAAAGAAGGAAGTTTTCAGATCTCTCTCGCACCTTTGCGTCCAGATAACTACTGTAATCTGCGCTACATCCATCTTTCTGCAAAATACAAACATTGTTTAAGAGATCATAATTATACTTCGAGGATGTAGTGCAGGTGAAAACTATTCTGTATTCTTGAACCAAGTTTGATATACGCAATGGAGAAAGACATATCGAAACCAAGTTCTTGTTGATTCAAACAATGACGTCTAGACTTAATTTTGGCCATATCTATATGGTTCAGTAATTAAAACAGTTCACACATGCTGAGAAAGGTGTCGATGCATAATTAGAAGGAAAAGAAAAGAACAGACCTTTGTTGAAACCAATGGGGCTCTTTCACCAGGAACTTTCACATCGGGCAAGAAGCTAAAGTCAGAAGCAATTAGGGACATCTTTGGCAGCTTTTCATGTAAAACCTCCAGCAGTTTCTGGAATTTCCAAAATTAGAACAGAGCAACACAATACCTGTTTTAATATGTGGACACCATCTTTTCTTACCAAACAACCTGTCGGAAGCCAACTACGTCTAGGTTTGGGAAAAAGTTTAGACCAAATTTCTTTTGGTTTTGAAACCGGATCATCTTCATGTTCAACAATGTCAATGCAGCGCTTAATCAGTGGATCCTCTAAAGGCTTGTATAGCTCAGAGAGTGCTTCGCTGCAATTTATTAGAGATCGTGATCAATAAAGGCAGAAATGTGAAACCTCATTTCAACTAAACCGGTATTCTCTGCACCTCTCTGGTTTATTTTCAACCAAGACTTCCATCCATGGGGAAACTTGACTTTTGGAATAGACAAGATCGTGTGGGAGATTATCTAGCACCTGCAATGGCATAAGTTGATACAAATTTTAAAGGTAGATTCTTCTTCAATTACAAAATATCAACCAATCAAATAGAACCACAACTACTTAATTGCGTACCTCGAGCATAATCACCCAGCACGGTTGTTGCTCCACATTCCCTGTTTGAAAACTTACTCTATAAGCACAGATAGATAACTTCATCGTCACTAAACTGAAAATTGTTCGATATAACGTGGTGGCCTAATTTATAAAAATCTTGACCAATTAGTGTCAAGAAAACTTTCAGCATAACCTCATTTGACTAGCAGCAGCATAATCTCATTTGACTAATGATTTCTCTGACTAGCTCATGTTACATTACGGAATTCAGTGAACAACTCACTAAGTTTGCCATTTCAACCAAATAACTAACTCCAGCATAGCCACAGAAAAAAAAAAAATAGATCTGCGTCATGCTGAACAGAAAGAACCTCACTCCATCCAGATAGGTCAGATGCATCACGACACTCAACTCGGAACTTTGATAGATGACTTCCAACTTGTGCAACAGTTTCCTTTTGAATCTTAGCCAGTGAAGGACTGATTTCTATAGAACTGATATACATTAATTGCAGTTAATATAATTGCAACACGTTTCATAACAGGTTACTATGCTGAAGTTCAAGCCAAAAGATGTTTGTGTATCATTCATGCTAGCTTAAATTGAAGAGAAGAAAACTGGTGCATACGTACATGTAGCTCATGTTATTGTAGATTCTCTCAGGAGCATTCAACATTATGTAGTCCAATACACCCTTCGCACAGGTGCCCGATCCACCACCAATTTCATAAATCTAAGCACATGTTGCAAGTGTTATCGATTAACAGAAATCAGTGCAATTGAAGACTTTAACTCACAAACCGGGATGAGAACCTTCCCGTGTCCAGAAATTAAACCTTTCCTAAAGACATATGATCTTAAACAGAAATTTCATGGCATTCCTTTCTGTCAATCTTTCAATCGTGTGTTCAACATCGCTAAACTACACAACCATTCTCAAAATAAACAAAATTATAACAGTTTCAGAAGGGAACCCGTGGTTTCTCAATTTCAATTTTTCAAAGCATGTACAAATGAACAAGATAAAGGCCTAGAGTATCACTAACTAATTCCCGTGTAGGCTAATAGGTAAAGATAGCTCAGGACGTACTAGATTCAAGGCTTCCCATATAGCTACAAAAGTCAGAGACGAAATCACATATTTTGTTTTGTCGTGATATTAAATAGAATACAGATGTAGAAGATCACAGAAGCAAACCTTTAATGGAACTGAGAGGTTTGTGGTACGCAGTATAGCTTCTGCAATCCCATGAGCATACCAAGGCTGCAAGAGACGATTGACATCATAAAATAGGATACTCACGACAAGTGAAGGCTGTTCCATGTACACATCAAAGACATTTCACCTTGAAGAGCTCCACTGGAGTAAACCAAGAAATGTCACTCTGCTTGTAAACTTTTTCCAATAAATTCATGTACGCCTTCCTCCCTAGGACAGGAAAAGAAAAGTCGACTTACTAGATATAAAGAGATAATATCCCACGCAAAATATAAATTTTTCTGCTGATAGGATAATTATAGCCCAAAGAAACAACAGAACAGAAAACTATAGGCGTAATATTGGTATACTTTCAAGCAATGGGAAGTTATAGGGCGTGTATAAAATTCAAGAATCCAACAGTACTACCTAACACTTACGGAAAGTGAACTCTAATTTTTAGCTTACCTTGAAGCTGGTTGAACTTAATGCTTCTCTCCAAAACCCCAACAGATCGTGATCGTTGAGAAAAGTAGCCGTGTTTTGGATCATATAATGCCGTATGTATGAAATCTCGAACCTATTTTGGTTTAACCAAACAGTTAGTCCCCACATGTCAGAAATCGCCAAACGAAAATGAAAACTGAAAAACATCAAGAATCGGATCTGGAAAGGAATAAGATACTGTAAAATCTACTCACACAAAGAAAGAAGGAAAAACGGAGACAGAGATTTTTAAGGAGTCAAATTTTTTAGGAATTTCGAAATGGTTGTCTTTAAGATATCATGTACAAATTTCGAGATTCAAGAGCCGCATAATAAAGTCGATCAATTTATCACTAACTCTATATATCAAGGCCGCCCATTTTCATACTGGGAGACGAAAACGAGAGAGAGATGCGAGGATAGATAAAGAAGAAACTCACAAGAACTGGTTCATCGCCTATGAGCTTCTGAGTCGAGAAGAGAGCTCGAAGCGATAGAAGGCGTGGCAGCTCGAATTGATCAACATTTCTACTGTAAAACGGCTTCCGAGAAGAGATAAATCGAACGAGAGCCATGAACTCGCCCTCTTAATCTCTTTCCTATCTCCGTCCCGTTCGCTACGATGGCTTACTCGATCGATATTCGAGATGCAGGAGAGAAAAATCTGGAGGAATTCACCGATGCAAGGCGACACAGAGGTTTAGGGTTTAGATCCGGTTCGGTACGCTAAATCCAAAATCCTGGGTAAATGTTGTGAAAATTCTGAAAACCAGAATCGAACCGTATCTGCCCAATTTTCCTTTTTTTTTTATTTGCTTAACCATATCTTCCCAATTCCCTTTTTCTTTGTTTACAGGCTCATTAAACCGGACGGCTCACTAACAATTTGAATTTGATGAAAATCGCACTGGTTAAATGAATTTTTGATATGTGGCCGAAACCATATAAACCGGACAAAAGAATCTCCTAATTATCAGCAAATTTCCAAGAAACATTTCGTTGACTGATCGGTGTGGAGGGTAGTTTGGGAACTTGCCTAACAAAAGTATCAGATTCATGCTACTCGATATATACATCAGTTAAGCTTTTCTGGTTTTGCGACTGTTAGTTATTACATCTATGAGCTTCACAAATCATCCAACACTGCAAGTCTGCAACGGTTAAATTAATTCAGAAAAGGCGTTATAGAGTTCTCACAAATCAAAGCTCCTGTTCGCTGGTTGATAATCAACATTTTAAAAGGATTGTGCTTTTTTTTTTTCTTTCATTTCTAACATGGTTTGTATATGTAAGGTTTCGTCTAGGTTTCAGTAGGTTAATAATGTTAATTCATTTGGAATATATTGTTGTTGAGATGATAAAAAAAAAAAAAAAAAAAGCCTAATAAGTTTTTCAAATGTAATGTGGTTCTTATTGTTTGCAACAACAATTGACTTCAATGATGGAAGCAATGTCAATAAGACCTTGGGTACAAAGGGAATTGCCAATCGATTGAAGAATTCTAGAAAGAAAGAAAAAAAATGATGTTGAGGTTATTATTCAATCGATTGAAGAATTCAGCATGTCTCACTGCTTCGAGATCTTGTCCAAACCGCTGTGGAAGAATCTTGATACCCTATCCTTTCGGGATTGGAAAAGATTGTTGTCTCAACGAATGGTTTGAAATACAATGCAACAATTCTACTTCCGGAGAGCTCATTCCTTATTTACCCAAGATTAACAAAGAAGTTGTGAGAATCGATCTTCCAATTCTATATAATTATAGTTCTACCCCTTTTCCATACGGGTCACTACGCATCAAAACCAGCATAACTTCTACAGGATGTTCCAACAGCAGCGATGGAAGAATCTTTGGCGAGCCTTTGAATTTTACAGACTCCCCGTTCACCATTGGCCGTTCCAATAAACTCGTAGCTGTTGGCTGCAACAACAAGGCTACGTTGACGAATCTTGAGCCCAGACTCGTGGGATGCATCTCGAGTTGTGGAGCAAGAAAGAAAGGGGATAAATCAAGTTGCAATGGTTACAGATGCTGCCAAGCAGACACACCTGAGGATATAGGACACGTAATCGGTGTTGGTATAGAGAACAACCCCAGTAACACAACAAGAGAAAGAGGGTGTAGAGTAGCCTTCTTAACAGACGAATTTGACCGATTCCCACGAGTGTACCCTGTGGCCAAATTAACTGATCCGCAATGGTTTCACGATAGGCGATATGTTATGGTCCAACTACGATGGGTGATTGATGCATCTTTCATTCATCAAGTCTCTGGGATGCGAAGATGGAGAAGTATTTAAACCGGAAAATAAATCTACTCTATGTCTATGCTTCAAAACTACCACTTATGATGTTGACGAGATGTCATGTATATGCAAAAGCGGTTCCACAGGTAACCCATATCTGTTGGACGGATGCAAAGGTTAGTAATTGTTTTTAAGTAAATTTTATTTTATTTTTGTGTTGTTTAAACGTCCAATAAGCTTTACAAATCACATATGGATGGACACAAATCATTCTAGATGGTAGTAGTTAAAAATTATAACTATGTAATCATCATCATCTAACTACGCTTTCCTGACATTTTTTTCCATCTAGACATTGATGAGTGTCAAGTTTACAAGAGAAAGAGACTATGTGGTGATGCCGCTACTTGTGTGAATAATGTGGGAAGCTATCACTGTGTAGCTAAGAAAAACAAGACTTTACCAATTGCTATAGGTAAAGTTACCCAATTTTTTATTTTATTTTTTGTTTAAACAACAAAAGTATGAGACAAGTGTCGATGGAATTAGAGAGAATTCGTTCGCCAGCTGGAGATTCACAATCACATGTTCATATTGTCGAAAATGACGTAGAGGAAGTAGCTCTGGAGTTTAACATTGGCGTAGAATCGTGCAACAACGTAGGTGTTACTGCTCCTTCGGTGTTTCAAGACAACGTTGCCTCAACTTCGTGGTTAGATGCTGAACCGTTATTTCCTCGTCAGACGTTAGATGCTGAACCGTTATTTCCTCGTCAGACATGGTAATCACTGGATAGTTTCCTGATAATAATTTTCGGATATATGTATTAATCATTTTATATGAACTTGATCAGGGGCGGATCCAAAAATATATTTAGCATGGGCACATAATTTATTATATTAAAAATATAATACTGATAAAAAAAAGTTTAAGACCAAACAACAAAAAACATAAAAAATCATGACAAAAACATTAAAAAAGTTATAAAAAATTACTTTACGATCTTCTATATTTTGGAATCTTTTTATCATTACCTCATTTATCATGTTATAAAAAAAATACAATATTTTTTTTAGTACACCCAATACATAATTTAATTGATTCTGAGACTAGTTCTTAGAAAAATTAATTATACTTCTATTTCTATATAATAATCGGATTAAATTGTTCCCCAAAAATCTATCAACTAAAAAGAAAGAAAAACCTAAGTTTATTTATACATGAATTCATATGGTTTTTCATGGGAAGAATAGGAATGCTGAATCAAAATTGAAGAGAAATATTCAACATATAAAATAAATTAGTTTCAAAGTAATTACTGTAACATTAACAGACTCGTAGCACAGCACTCACGATCACAAGTCCCGACGAAGAAGAAATAAAGTAACGTCTCAGAGAACAAAAAATAGATGATGATTTGATGATTATGCGTGGTGGCTAGGTCATTGGTCGACATTATATCAAATATAGACTAATTTGGACTTTTGCAATTTTGGGCTATATTTAACAACTGAAAAAAAAAAAATTTGTATGTGGCACGTGCCACAGGTACGTACAACGTACGTCCGCCCCTGAACTCGATGACGACAACGTTATACTTTTCTCGCTAGTTCAAAAACAATCACATATAATTTTTTAATGGATACGTACGATTCAAGTAGCATGTACGGAAAACGGTCAATTTCTTTTTCAACACACATAAATGCTACCGATTAATTTTCAAACAATTTTATTGCGTAAATTCATACCCCAACCCTTAAATATTTGAATATTCATATATATATATATATTTTTTTGGCCTAAACATACATTAACTCGATTTCTGTAAGTCAACCGTGTTAAACCGTTAACAGAGATAGTCCGGATGGAAATCTTCGTTAGAACAGAAAATTTTGGTTTAAGAAAAAAAAAAATACAAACAACGTCGTTTGAACAAGTTTAGATAAAAAAATAATAATAATAACCAAACGGCGTCGTTGGCCAAGCCGCGTTTCCCAGTCTCTTGAGGAGGCATCGTCTCCTATATCCTTCTTTGAGAAATTATAATCTCTTATATCCCAAACAAATCTTCATACCCCCTCAACTTTAATCAAATGTGTGAAGACGAAAATACCCCTTACTCAACATTCATATTAAAAAAAAATAGAAAATATTTTTAAAAAAAAAACGAAAAAGAAAAAAAAAATTGGCTCTCACGATACCTCCATCGTCGACGTCGAGCTCGCTCGCTCGCTCTCCATCGCCGTCGTTTCCTCCGCCGCCGAGCTCTCCATCACCGCTGTTTCCTCCATCGACGCCGTTTCCTCCATCGCCGCCATTTCCTTTGACGCCGTTTCCTTTGACGCCGTTTCGTTGCCGCCGGTTCGATTTGGTTTGGTTTTAGCAAATTTAAAGATTGAATTGGTTTGATTATTTATGCACATTGGGTGTTTTGGTTGATTATGTCTATAAGAGGTAACAAATGTATTTTAGTGGTTGAATCCTAGTGAAATGGAAGTAGATTAGATCCCCAATTTGTGTTCTTGCGATAGAAGAACTAGGTAAAACTAGTAACACTGTTAAATATAGTAAAACTGGTAAAACTAAAAACCATGATTTATGTGTAAAACTGGAATAACTGTCGATAATTATTATTACTGAGTGACTTTTTGTATTGTTTTTTACAAGATACGATGAGAAACAACGTCAGCATATATTTTAAATGTCAAGGTCTCATGTATAGTTTAATGTTCAAGACATCAATGGGGGAGATAACTTTGTCGAAGCTGGAAGTTAGGATATTCAAGAAGGTTTCGTTAGATGAAAGTAAAGTTAAATTGCAATTGAGTTACATTCCACTGCTGGTGGGATGTGAGGAACAATATACTATTTCTGATGATGAAGATCTGTGTGTTTATCTAACGTCCATTGATAAAGAAAAATGGGCAAGGTGTTGGTTTCCGGGAGAAAGATACAACATAGACACAAGCAACTGTGTGGAATCTTTGAACAATGTTTTTAATAATGCAAGGAAGTACTCCTTAATACCCATGTATTGTAAAACATGTATATGTCGAACTGGTCAAACTGGTAATACTAATTTGTATTGTAAAACAGGTATCTGGTCGAACAGATCAAACTGGTATTACTAAGCAAAGAACGTATAACTGGTCAAACTGGTATTACTGATTAAAGTTGAAAATGGAAAAAAATAATTTTGATTTTACAAAACCTAAACCAAAATTACTCAACAGACTTATTGGCGTCGTAAACGTTATAACTAAATATTACAACATGTATTAAGTGGGAAATTGAGAAAGTATATCATATTGGGTTGTTATGAAGTAATCTACACAATAGTCCTTATATTTTAATGTCATTTTGTAAATAATAGCTAACTTAGGATGAAAAAGTTACAGAAATCTAGTTTTAAAACATATTAATGCATAAAACACTCAGAATTATTTGTTTATCTACTTAAATCAACCTTAAAACTAAAAAAACAAATTTTAAAGATAGATAATACTAATTAAAATTGAAAACACTCAAAGTAAAACTATTGAGAACTTTCGTATAACTATTATATTCTGTAAAACTATGTGTAAATTTTTTGGCGCACATGTGACTAAAAGACGGCGCATGTGTGACTACTATATTCGATTTCCCTCCATCATTTCCCTCCATTTTTTTGGGTTTCCCTCCATAAAACCAGTAATACGAATTCAAATACAAAACAGACAACATAGTTTTACTTAATAAAACCAGTAATACGAATTCAAATACAAAAATCGACAACATAGTTTTACATAATAATACCAGTAGTACAAATCCAAATACAAAAACCGACAACATAGTTTTACATAGTAATATCAGTAGTACAAATCCAAACAACCACCATAATTCTTCACACCGCATTTTTCCTTGACCTTGTCGTTGGCCTACTCACGTGATTGTCTACTCCAGTTCGTTTAACACCCTTTTTTGTTTCGTAAATCATTGTCTTCTTCTTGAGAAAGACCAACATGCTCGGCTGGTGGGTCTGCAGGTGATATGATTCCAGACACGGAAGTTCCGACCGAGGAACAAGACGACGCACTCATCATCCCGGAAGGAGCAATCACCCGTTCGAAGGCACGGAAGCTAGCTGATGCGGTTAGGAGCTTACTTGGCGATATTCGGATCACGGCGGATCCAGACGCACAACCCGTCCTCAACACCTTATCTTCGGATTTTTCTTGAGGTGCGATCGTTGTGTGAGTTGCGTTGTACTCTTTTTCCTGTTGACGGTTTTGTCCCACTGGGTTTTCCGTCAAGAGGTTTTAACGAGGCAACCGGCTTACACCACTAACGATCGTTGCCGAGAGAAAATCCCGCGGGCGTATCCCGTTTATGAAGACTTATGGCGATCACATTTCCTTTATCTTTTTCCCTCTTCAATTTCGAATTTGAATTTTTTTCTTTTCTATTTATTTATTTAAATTATGTATTTTTGCATGTCTTTGCATGCCCTTTTCATGCAAGGCCTTTGTCTTTCCCGAGGAGGGTGGTTAATGTCACTTCTTCTCCTATATAAACCCTTTTCTATCATTGTAACAAGACACTTCTCATTTTTTATAATCAATTTTCGAGTTTTACAACTCCTTCTCTCTTTTCATTTTTCTCTTAAGGGTTACTTAGAGAAATTTTCGATTTATCAAAGAGTTCTTCATCCCTCTTTGACGTAATCTTCGTTTGATTCGATCTTGTCCGATTCTTCTTGTATTAAGGGGATTAGAGAGTTTCGAGAATCATTTCTCACGCTCTAACATCCTTAATCACGGATCTTCAAGTTTCGGATTCCACCGCCTCGTTTCTAAGTGTTCATCGCAGGATTGGGCCTAAGGATTTTCGGATTAATCATCCACGCCTTAGCATCTTTCTTCGTGGATCCTTCGAAGTCAAGGATTATCCGATTATCACCGTACCTAGAGAAAGCGGTTCTTAGTCGAATCGTATCAAGTGGTATCAGAGCCACTTGCTCAAAATCGGTGAAATCAATTCTATCTCTTCATCTTTTATCTCTTATCTACTATCAATTTATTTTTTTAAAAACCATAATCAAAAAAAAAAAATCATCAATCACCTTGTTTCCGCAAATTCAAAATTTGAAAAGTATACTCTTGATTTCTTTGAAATTTTGCAATCACTCGTTTTTGTTTCTTTTTGTGCGAGGTACAAACGATATCAGATGAAAGCGATATGGGATCTTCACGATCGAGAATGGGTCGAGGAGAGGCGATGGAGCGCAAAGTAGATGGTATCACTCAACTACTTCGTGAAATGAGAGACCGTATGACCATATTAGAAGGAAACCAACGCACCAACCAACGCGCAGATCCGGTCGATGGTCACGGCTCCGACCGTAGCGTTAGACGAAGGCAGCCACGAGTACCGCCAGAACGTAGGCGAAACCAAAGCGAACACTCCGACCACCCGTTCTACGACCGCGAAGAATCACCCGAAGGAAGTCAGCCGAGACACCCACCGGCTAGAAGGAGAAACAACGACGATCTTGGAGGACTTAAGTTACGGATCCCATCTTTTTACGGAAAGAATGACCCGGATGCCTTCCTTGAATGGGAGAAAAAGATCGAACTAGTTTTCGATTGTCAACACTTCTCCGACCGAAAGAAGATTGGTTTGGCTGCGACCGAGTTCCACGATTATGCCATAGATTGGTGGGACCAAATCGTGACCAATAGAAGACGGAACAGAGAAAATCCGGTGGAAACATGGAACGAAATAAAGCACCTAATGCACCGACGTTTTGTGCCGGTTCACTACCACCGCGAACTTCACCAAAAGTTACGAGGATTAGTCCAAGGAAATAGAAGCGTGGAAGACTATTTCCAAGAGTTGGAAAAGCTTATGCTTAAGGCCGACGTTGAGGAACAAAGAGATGCGACAATGGCAAGATTTTTAGCCGGAATGAACCGTGACTTACAAGATTGGGTCGAGATGGAGACATATGGAAACATCGAAGAGATGTTACATAAGGCGATTCTGATCGAGAAGCAGCTCAAAAGAAAAGGCATCTCACGGCAACCGTTTGCCTCTAGTTCACGGCCAAGTTTTCCCAGAGGCGATCGACCGACCTACCATCCCGGACCGATTCTAAGCCAAAAGCCGATTATAAGCCAAGTACTTCCGGAAATGATTTTAAGGGTAAGGTTGATTCAAATCCTGTCCGAAATCGTGACATAGAATGTTTTAAATGCAGGGGAAAGGGACATTATGCGAACAAATGCCCAAACCCGCGAGCAATGATGATACTAGCCAACGGCGATATCGTTACCGACGACGAGAAAGAAGGCGAAACCGAAACCACTCCGATTTACGATGACTATGGAGAGGAACACGCGGTTGAGGGCGAGTTGTTAGTAGCTCGACGTGTCCTTCTTGCCCAAGAACCAGTTATTGAGAACGAACAACGAGAGAACCTTTTCCACACCCGTTGCTTGGTTAAAGATAAGGTATGTTCTCTTATCATTGATGGCGGTAGTAGTACTAACGTCGCTAGCACTACCTTGGTTGATAAGCTAGGCATGGAGACAAGGAAACATCCGCGACCATATAACCTTCGGTGGCTGAACAATCAACGTCAACTCAAAGTTACCCGGCAAGTCTCGGTTCCTTTGACGATAGGCCGATACGAAGACGAGGTCTTATGCGATGTCTTGCCTATGGAAGCCAGACACATTTTGCTAGGCCGACCGTGGCAGTACGACCGCAAAGCCGTTTATGACGGATTTTCGAACAAGCATTCGTTCGAACACAAAGGACGAAAAATCACTCTTGCACCGTTATCTCCGCACGAGGTATTCCGCGACCAACTTAAACTTGAACACGGTAAAAGCAATGTAAGTGACCCTTCACCCGCTTCATCTGTTGAAATTAAAGAAAAAGGGTCGAAGAAAAATGGGAAATCACCTATGAACGAATCTTTGCTTATATCACCAAGTGATCTTAAACATGCTCTTAATTCTCGGAAGTCATTTGTCTTGATAGTCTATAAGGAAAATCTTTCGAGTATGACTAACCTGGAGCCGGAAATCCCGAGCAGCATATCTTCTCTTTTGCAGGATTATTCCGACGTTTTTCCGGAAGACGGTCCGATCGGTTTACCACCGATCTGCGGTATCGAACACCAGATCGATTTCGTGCCCGGCGCTACCCTTCCCAACCGACCGGCGTACCGCATTAATCCTGTTGAGACGAAAGAACTTCAACGTCAAGTTGACGAGCTGATGGCAAAGGGACATATTCGCGAGAGTATGAGCCCATGCGCCGTTCCCGTCGTACTCGTACCTAAGAAGGATGGAACGTGGCGAATGTGCATAGATTGCCGTGCAATAAACAACATCACGGTAAAGTATCGCCATCCTATCCCAAGGTTAGACGACATGTTAGATGAACTTCACGGTTCTAGTGTGTTTTCCAAAATAGATCTTAAAAGTGGTTATCACCAAATTCGCATGAATGAAGGTGATGAGTGGAAAACCGTGTTTAAAACGAAACATGGTCTTTATGAGTGGCTCGTTATGCCCTTCGGATTAACTAATGCGCCTAGTACCTTTATGCGTCTTATGAACCATGTTCTTAGGTCATACATAGGTCGTTTTGTTGTTGTCTATTTCGATGATATTCTCATTTATTCTAAGAATTTAGACGAGCATAAGGAGCATTTGCGGTTAGTTTTAGAAGTGCTTAGAAAGAAGCGTTTATTTGGCAATTTAAAGAAGTGTTCTTTTTGTTCAGATAACGTGGTCTTTTTAGGTTTTGTTGTGAGTTCTCAGAGCATACAGGTGGACGAGAACAAGATCACCGCCATTCGCGATTGGCCGACCCCGAAGACCGTAGGCGATGTGCGAAGTTTTCACGGCTTAGCCGGATTTTATCGACGATTGTCCGTGATTTTAGCACGATAGCCGCGCCCTTAACCGAAGTAATCAAGAAAGACGTGGGATTTAAATGGGAGCAAACTCAAGAAGACGCCTTCCAACTTCTCAAAAATCAACTTACTCACGCCCCTTTACTTGTATTACCTGACTTTTCTAAAGCTTTTGAAATTGAATGTGACGCATCTGGTGTTGGTGTAGGTGTTGTGCTTATGCAAGAGAAGAAGCCCGTGGCTTTCTTCAGCGAGAAGCTTGGCGGAGCAACGCTCAATTACCCGACATACGACAAGGAGCTTTATGCATTGGTCCGAGCGCTCCAAACGTGGCAGCATTACCTATGGCCGAAAGAATTCATTATCCACACCGATCATCAGTCACTTAAGCATCTTAAGAGTCAGCAGAAGCTTAACAAGAGGCACGCACGTTGGGTTGAGTTCATAGAAATGTTTCCTTACGTTATTCACTACAAGCAAGGAAAGGAAAACGTGGTGGCCGATGCCTTGTCCCGAAGATACACGCTAATCTCTACCCTTGACGCGAAAGTTCTCGGTTTTGAGATGATAAAGGAAACTTATGCAACCGACTCCGACTTCCAGGAAGTTTTCTCATCTTGTTCTAAATTCGCAATTGGAAAGTACTTTCAAAGCGACGGTTTCTTGTTTTACGAGAACCGTCTTTGTATTCCTAACTCCTCTTTGCGAGATTTACTTGTTAGGGAAGCTCACGGCGGTGGACTCATGGGTCACTTCGGCATTGCCAAGACCCTTCACATAGTGCAAGATCATTTTTATTGGCCGCACATGAAGCGTGACGTTGAACGCATATGCAACCGATGCACTACTTGCAAGTACGCTAAGTCCAAACGTCAAAACCAAGGTTTATACACTCCCTTGCCGATTCCCAATGCACCTTGGACGGACATTTCAATGGATTTCGTCCTTGGCTTACCTAAGTCAAGGCGAGGTAACGATTCTATCTTCGTGGTTGTTGATAGATTTTCGAAAATGTCGCATTTCATACCATGCCATAAAACAGACGATGCATCGAACATAGCTGATTTGTTCTTTAGGGAAATAATCCGTTTGCATGGCATGCCTAGAACCATTGTTTCGGATAGGGATACAAAGTTTCTAAGTTATTTTTGGAAGACCTTATGGTCCAAGTTAGGTACGAAACTTTGCTTTTCAACAACATGTCTTCCCGAAACCGATGGTCAAACTGAAGTCGTTAATAGGACTTTAGGCACGTTATTGCGCACCGTTGTTAAAAAGAATCTTAGAACTTGGGAGGATAGTTTGCCGCACTTAGAATTTGCATACAACCATGCGCAACATTCAACTACCATGTTTTCGCCTTTTGAACTTGTTTATGGCTTTAATCCTCTTACTTCACTTGATTTAACGCCTCTTCCTTTGAGTGAACATGTGAGTATGGATGGGAAGAAAAGGGCCGAGTTGGTATTGCAGATGCACGAAAAGGCGAAGGCGAACATAGAACGCAAAACGGCGCAATACGTCAAACACGCCAACAAGGGTCGTAAGAAGCGGACGTTCGAACCCGGCGACCTTGTGTGGATTTACTTTCGGAAAGAACGGTTCCCGGAAGAAAGGAATTCCAAACTCAAGCCGCGAGTTGATGGACCGTTCACTGTCTTAGAAAAGATCAACGACAACTCCTATAAACTTGATCTCCAAGGTAAGTATTCTGTTAGTTCTAGTTTCAACGTTGCTGACCTTATCCCTTTTATTGCAGATAATTCGGATTTGAGGACAAATCCTTTTCAAGAGGGAGGGGATGATATGATTCCGGACACGGAAGTTCCGACCGAGTAACAAGACGACGCACTCATCATCCCGGAAGGAGCAATCACCCGTTCGAAGGCACGGAAGCTAGCTGATGCGGTTAGGAGCTTACTTGGCGATATTCGGATCACGGCGGATCCAGACGCACAACCCGTCCTCAACACCTTATCTTCGGATTTTTCTTGAGGTGCGATCGTTGTGTGAGTTGCGTTGTACTCTTTTTCCTGTTGACGGTTTTGTCCCACTGGGTTTTCCGTCAAGAGGTTTTAACGAGGCAACCGGCTTACACCACTAACGATCGTTGCCGAGAGAAAATCCCGCGGGCGTATCCCGTTTATGAAGACTTATGGCGATCACATTTCCTTTATCTTTTTCCCTCTTCAATTTCGAATTTGAATTTTTTTCTTTTCTATTTATTTATTTAAATTATGTATTTTTGCATGTCTTTGCATGCCCTTTTCATGCAAGGCCTTTGTCTTTCCCGAGGAGGGTGGTTAATGTCACTTCTTCTCCTATATAAACCCTTTTCTATCATTGTAACAAGACACTTCTCATTTTTTATAATCAATTTTCGAGTTTTACAACTCCTTCTCTCTTTTCATTTTTCTCTTAAGGGTTACTTAGAGAAATTTTCGATTTATCAAAGAGTTCTTCATCCCTCTTTGACGTAATCTTCGTTTGATTCGATCTTGTCCGATTCTTCTTGTATTAAGGGGATTAGAGATTTTCGAGAATCATTTCTCACGCTCTAACATCCTTAATCACGGATCTTCAAGTTTCGGATTCCACCGCCTCGTTTCTAAGTGTTCATCGCAGGATTGGGCCTAAGGATTTTCGGATTAATCATCCACGCCTTAGCATCTTTCTTCGTGGATCCTTCGAAGTCAAGGATTATCCGATCATCACTGTACCTAGAGCAAGCGGTCCTTAGTCGAATCGTATCAGCAGGCGCCTGCAATCGAATACAGTTATACTCCAGTATTACCAAGGTATACTACCGAGGTTCTAGTGCTGTCGTTTCCTCCTCGGAATCATGTAACAAACAGTATTACCAAGGTATATTACCGACTAGTTCTACGTAGTTATACCAGTAAAGTAACAAAAATCCGACTAGTTTTATCTAGTTCTACAAAATCACACTAGTTTTACCTATTTATACCAGTATTACTTAAAACCCAGAAATTTAAATCACACTAGTTTTCCCTAGTTCTACCTAATTATTCAATCGAATCCAACTATTTACCGTTGACTTGACGGGGTCGCTCACGGTTCGGCTGCTTCCCGAGTGGGTACTTCCCGACTGGGTACTTTCCTCGTCCTTATCTCCTTCTCCTTCATCTCCTTCATCTCCTTAATCTCCATCTCTTTCATCTTCATATCCTTCTCCTTCTCCTTCATCTTCTTCTCCTTCATCTTCATATCCTTCATCTTCAACCGGACCGAGTTCCTCACCTATCCGAACCGGAGATCGCAAACTCAACCCTTCTTCTACCTCTTCATTTGTTCGGGAGACTTCGACAACCGGATCTGAACCCCTCGTATCTTCTACCTCTTCATTTCGAGCAATCGTCCTCTTCTTTCTCCCCCGTGTCTTTGGTCCCATCTTTGTCCTCTTCGATCGAACTCGATTTGGTTTTGATTTTGACTCAGTTACCCCTAGTTTTACGAAGAGCAGCTACATGTTTTGATTTCGAAGAGAAGTTTGAGTTTTGTCGAGAGTGTCGATTTCAATTTAAAAAAAGCAATCGGGTTTTGGGTCAGATCCGATACGTTTTTGGGTTATACCCTGGTATGAGATGTAATTTCTTAATATTAGCTAAGGTAAGAAAGTAAAACACCTGTTTTTGGAATTAAAAATAAATCAAAACAAAATTTATTTTAGAAAAGGGAGTTTTCATACTTGTGTTTTAGATTTAGGGATATATGAGATGATTTCTCGTCTCTTGAGCCTTGAGCCATTTCCCAGAAAAGATCCATGTTTCTAGATTTCCCGATGATTTCGATCGAACATCCTTTCTCTTCTTTTTTTCCTCAATCCGAATCCTAGTATCGTTACCACTAACTAAATCCTCAGACTTTACCCTCGCGAGACCGAAATCTCCGATTTTGGCTTTGAAATCAGAATCGAGAAGAATAATGTTATGCTTAAGATCTTCATGGATGATGTCACAACAGTGGTAAAGAAACTCGATCCCCTTTGCGATATCCGTCGCAATCTCAAATCGCTTGTTCCAATCCATAAGCTCCTCACATTTGCGATCCAAAAGCGCGTCATGTAAACTACGATTAGCCATGAGCTCGTAGACGAGTATAAGCCGCCTGTACCTCTTCCATTGTTTTCCGACTCAGACGGTTCGTCTTCCGATGGCTCGTCTTCCATGGATTCATCTTCCGATGAATAGGAAATTTCGGAGTCGCTGAAGTCTTGATGATTCGGCGTTGGTGAGGAGATCAATCGGAACAGCCATCGTCGTGGAGATTTGAGCTTGAAGAGATTTACAGTTTCTTAGAGAGAGCTGGGGAGATCAATCGGAACCGCCATCATCGGATGCTTTTTTGTTTTTTGTTTTAATTTGTCCAGCTGACGTTGGTTTAACCGGTTCTGATTTTGGACCAAAATGAAAACAAAGAATCAAGCTAAACCAAAAGATGAACGAAAATTAACGTAACCGAATGCACCGCTCAGTTGGTAGAGCTTCTAATTTTGTGGTCGTGGGTTCGAGCTCCACAGTTGTTTTTCTTTTTTAATTATCAAAACGACGTGGTTTGAGTTTTTTTTTTTTTTTTAAATTAAAATCCTCGTTTTGAAATCTGTTCCAACAAGGATTCTCACATGTTAGCTGACTCATCTCCGTTAATGGTTTAACGAGGTTGACTAACGAAAATCGGATCAATGTATATTTCAGCCAAAAAATAGTACATGTATGTGTATATTCAATTATTTAAGGGTTTGAATATGAATTTACACACCAAAATTGTTCGAGAACGATTCGTTACCATTTGTCTTTGTTGAGACAAGAATTGACCATTTTCCTAGCGGATACGATACAATGCCAAACCGAGCCAAACCAATGACTTTCGGTTTACCCCATCATTTTCCGGTCTAGTCCCAACCAAAATCTACATGATTTTTTTTTTTTCGTACTACATCTACATGAATTTTTGCATAATAGGTACAAATATATCCGTTTTGTGAACCCTATCCCTCGCATTTGTCTCATCATCGTCTCATGGAGTAGGCGTCCATTTTGCGCTCTACGTCACCTCCCCCTCTTCCTTCGGTAAAGAGCTTCTCATTCACTACTTGGCTAATGCTAGACCTTAGCTTCAGGTAAAATCCAAAAATTGATTTAACTGATCAATCCAAAAATAGTTACTTTTCTACCTATTTGAGATTCACCCAACATGTGGTTCAGATTCGTCTCTTTAAATTGATGATTTCATTTCGGATTACAAACCCAAAAAAAATACACAGAGAATTTTCGGGTTTAGAAACTGAGCCATGAAATCTGAAATGGGTCTATCAAAGCTCGAGCAGATGATCAATGTTTCTGGATTTTTCTCATAGATTTTCGGAAGTGATCGTCTGAAAGAACATAGATTTGATTAAAAGTTTTTTCATACATTAGAGACTCTTAAAGCTATAGAAACTTATCTATTTACAAAAATGCCGTGTTTAGATATCCACAATTGGAATTTCACTGGTCTCATAGGCGCATTTCTGAATCTCGCCATAGCTTATTTACTTCTCTGTACATCTCTATTTATACATCTCGTGTTGAGATTTCTAGGGTTTCTAGGTTTTTCTCTTCCAATATTTCACAGTGGACGTTTCCGTGACGCAAACATGAAGAAATGCCTTCGAGGGGACCTAGTAAATTGTGCATCAGAGCGAATTTCAGCCGTAGATCGATCGATAAAAAGCAAAATCCCCTTTGGTTCGATTACTAGTGATGATGATTCGAACCGGTTTGTCCAACTGAAGCTGGTGAGAAAGAACGGTGGTGATATAAGTAATGCTAGAGTTAAGGATGAAACAGAGGATGTGTCAAGAGAAGAACAGAATGTGATTAACAATAAGGGTCTCGGTGGATTTAATCTGATGACAGTTCAGGGCATGAAGGGGAAGCGTTTTGCTACCCGAAGATCAAGAAACGGTCTTAAGAACCATAGGAGAGGCCGTGTGGATTCTGGAAATCTTGGATCAATTTCTTCATCAGAAGCTTTAGACGAGACCGTATTAACCCATTTGATGCAGCCTTGTGATGTCTTTGTCAGAGCTAAGGATGAGAGATTTTCCAGGGATGACCGCAAAGGTATTCTTTCCTATCTTAAGCTGATCGATATCGTCCTTTTTTGCTTCTACATTCGATGTTAGGCCTTGCTCTTCTTGAATGTGTGTTGATCTGGCCATCCTTTTTGACCTTTCAAGATTATAATTTTTTCGTTTATGCAATATAGATCCTCGGATGATGTTGTGTTGATTCGGGTTTTGCAGATGGTGTAAAGACTGGAGAGAGGGTTAATCTGTTTCATTGGCCGGAACTTGGAAAAACATCAATTAATGAACAGGTAATCTCCAATTCATCAGCAGAACTATCTTTTGTCAGAAATGTAGAGGAAAACTCTGTAAAGGATTTAGAGGAATCATTGAAAGAAGAACGAGCTGCTCGAGCGGCGATTTGTGTTGAACTCGATAAGGAGAGAAGCGCAGCAGCATCAGCAGCGGATGAAGCCATGGCGATGATACATAGGCTGCAAGATGAGAAGGCGGCGATAGAAATGGAAGCGATGCAATTCCAGAGAATGGTTGAAGAGAAATCGACATTCGATGCTGAAGAGATGGTCATACTCAAAGACATCTTGATACGGCGTGAGAGGGAAAAACATTTCTTGGAGAAAGAAGTTGAAGCTTATAGACAGCTACTCGTCGAGACAGACGAATTGGAATGTTCTTTAACAAGAGGGCAGAATCTTCCAGAGAGTACCGAAAAGAAGGTGAACCCGGGAGATAAGCAAAATCAAGAATCTCAAGAGAGAAGAGCTTTGCTTGTACAAGAAGTTGATGGAACGGTTCTTGATATGCCTTATAGAGAAGAAGAAAACAGAGATAAAAACAGGGATCTGTATAAATCGGATTCAGAAGTTGCGTATTCGCGTGTGCGTGATGTTTATATGGTGAAGGACGAAACAGAGAACATTGGTAAGAAGAAGAAGAATCTAGAAGAATTTTCTGTTAGCAAACCTGAAGAATCATTACAGGAAAATAGTACCATTGTCTCAGGGATTGCTCGAAAGCTTCCTCCATTATGTCGTCCACGGAGGAAGTCGCTAAGCTCTTCGGGTTCAAGGAGAAAATCGATGTCTGCGTTTGATTATGAGAGGTTAAAAATTGAGAATGAAGTAGAATTGTTGAGAGAAAGATTAAAAGCTGTTCAAGAGGAAAGAGAGGAGCTTACCAGACGAGCATCTTTGCCTTCTTTATTATCAAAGGTTAATTAAAAGAACTTTCCAAAACTCTTTGGTGAAAAAAAAAAATGTTCTTACATATGTAAAAGCTTTTACCGAGACTTTTATTGTTTTGCCGTGTCTTCTAGGTCAGGGTTACGTCAGAGAAGCGAGGTTGGAGAAGATCTTCCGTGGACCTTCACTCTTCTTGAAGCTTTAGTTTGTAGAGATATGTTGTGTGTATGTATAAATACTTGCACACGTAGATACATGTTGTGCATTTATAGGATACAAGGTTGGGTTATCAGTAACGGGTTTAGATAATTTGAGCCATTACTATCATTTTGGAGCTCAGGGGATTTTATGGTGTCCGTGGTGGAGGAAGCCTGTGTCGCAAGTTATCTCTTTGTGACTTTAATGGTTTTTGAAAAACCTTTTTGCGGTTGTTGTATATTAAAAAAAAAAAACAAAACCGACACATATTTGTGCATATGTGCTTCTTTCTTTTCTTTTTTTTTTCGATTTATACCAACAATATTATTTTGTTGGTTTGGTTATATATTTCTTCATCTTTTTTTAGTTTGTGAAAACTTTTTTGACAGTAAAAATATATGGAAATGTATACATAAACGGATACATCCATAAGCATAGAAATCAGAAAAAAAATTTGTTGATATCTTCGGGCTTGAATCTCAACTGTGGACAAACAATTTATTCGGATTAGTAGGTTAATTTGGGTTTCGAAATATTTCTTTAGAGAAATCATATACATTCTCTCTTCCGGTATTTAAAATCGTTGAAACAGTCATACGTACAACAACATCCAGATAAATCGATTAAAATTTGTTTTTCTGAATATCTCGTTGATGAAAATAGACTCGAGACCATAATGTTAATATTAGTGCACCAGTACCTACTATCTAGCAATATTTAAACGTCTTTTGTTAAGTTAAACTTTTCAATTGTCAGACATATTCATATCCACAAAATAATAATTGTTATTCTAGTACTCTATCTAATGGATTTAATTTTTTTTTGTAAATGTATATGTAAGATCTGGTATGATATTTTATAGATTGTTTGAGATAGTAAATCTTCTCGGTTAGAATCATCATATTTATATGATATACTACTAAGATACAAATTAAAAAAGGTAGAAATATATTATAACATATCATTTTCCTTAGTTTGTCTTCACTTTTACTTAAAAAAATATATCAATATTATTAGTTAAGATTATATATAGACCCTAGAGGAAATTTGATAAGCTATATTTTACAAAATGAGCAATCTAACCAATAAAATATCATCATATAAATTTTTTATTTTCTATTTCATCACTTAAACTTTTAAATGAAAAAATAGATTTCAAAAGTAATTGAGCAAGGTCAATATCATCATTATCCATTCTTGTCACTATTACTAATTTAGGAGGAAATTATATTTATTTTAAAAATTGTGTATGTTTCCTTATTTGTTTTTAACTTATTTGATAAAACCGTTTATTCAATTTATAGTTTATTTTTTCGCACAACTCAAAAATAACGGTTCGAAACACTTATTACAAGATAAATATAAATTATTATCGTCTTCATATAAAAATAGAAATAAATTGGTTTGAATAAAATTCATTGAGCTATATTTATCACAATTAAATATTAAAATAAAAAAATTAATTTTCAAAAAAAAAAATTATTTGTGGCCAATCTTTAAGATCAATATCATCCAACCTTTTGAAGTTTTACGTTTCTAATTTTATTTGATTTGAGAAAATATGCTCAACTAGTATTAGTATTTAGTTGATACTAAGAAAAAAAAAATAGATAACTTCTAATAGCTTTCGACCAATCAAGCGCGGTTCCGCTGAGATTTTTCACGAACAGCTGGCATGTGGCAGCGTCTTTTTCTTCTTCGGTACTGAAGCGGAAACGGTTCATCATGATTCCGAACGAGGTCATGAAATGGCGCGGATCGGTATATCCATCGTATGGTGTTATCTTGATCTTTTCCAAACGCCGAACTGTGGTGTTGATAACCCGATCCGTGAATGGTGTCTTTTGGGTCTCTTGGATCACTCGGTCGATTTCAAGTGCCGAACTCGTAGCTTGATGAAACTTAGATCGCATATCTTGAAGTTGGATTTTGACGTTCTCGAACTCTTGATCTAGAGATGCTTGATCGGTGATGTGAGTCCCCGGGTTAGCAGCAGACCATTTCGTTGGCAGATCTGTTGCAGTCGGGTTTTGGTTCTGGTTCAGCTCGGTCATGAGGTTCCGACGAAGAGGGGGATTCGCGTTCTCAGGGGTGATTGGATCTTGTCTGAGCATACTGAGTTGGTTTCGGAGTTCGGTATGGGATGCCAGCAGAGATTCGAACATTTCTTCATTCTTTTTGGAGATTTTCTGCGAACTGTGCGGTCATAGCTTGTATGAGAGCGGCCGGATCGACTAGTGTTGGAGTTGCTGTAGTGGTTCCTGGTGGATTCGGTGCTGGATGATCTTCTCCTCCGGTAGGTAGTTCGGTATCCTTTGGGTCGAGCCCGTCGTTCAAAGAGTTTCGATCGCCGTGCTCGGAACTGTCGTCGATGATAGCTGGAGTACCGTCTGGGTTCGCCATTGCCGAACTCAAATAAACGAGATCCGTAAGTTCTGTTGGGTTCGATCCCCACAGACGGCGCCAATTGTTGATTATGAAAATCACACAAACGGGTAAAACAGAGAACTTTTGGATCGGAATCTCGTTTTATTGATTGAATTCCGCGTTACAACAGAGATTTAAAAAGTACTAAGGAAACAAAAGAAGTTGAGGTCGGTAATTTGGAGCTCTCTCTCTCCCTTCTTTTGTCTCAGATTATCCCCCCTTGAATGTGTTTGTGTCCTTCCTATTTATAAGATTTATAGTCGGTCATCTAAAGGAAAACTTCATTTTCCTAGTTCGGTTAGGAAAAATGAAATTCTCCCGATTTTTCTCCGAGATAAGGAAATCTTCCGCTTATCTCGGAGGTCGGTCAAGTTATGTTGTAACGAACTGGGTCCTCGTTGGGCCTCGGATGTCGGTCGCCAAGATAATTGGACCCGTTTTGAGTCCGAAGTTCGGCCCACCAAATCTTGGTTCTCTTTCTTCTGGCCCGAATTATCGTAAACCAGGAATGATCGAACCGGTCTCGGTTCGAACTGAGCTAAACCGATGACTGCTAAACACCTCTCTAACATCTATATGACCAAAAAAATAACAAATTTGATATATCTCAATATATTAGATTCACTCTTTTTGAAATTAAACGGTTACACGTGCTGGAGAAAAATATATTTAGTGTATATAATTATTTATTTCCATAAACTGAAAATGAAAATCACATGAACGTGTAATTTATATATCTTATCGGACGGTGAATAGTGGAAGAAAAAATTTCGGCTGTACGTTACGGCACTCTATCTCACTCCTTTCGTCTTCTTAATTTCGTTTTTAAAACCTATCAAAATATTTTATTCTAACAGTTAAATATTTTCACATAATTACCCATAAGCGCTAGTTGTCTTTGTCATCTACTGTTAATTGGGCCACAAATATGTTTAGGCAATGCATGCTAAGTAAATAATAGGTATTAAATATTAGTCTCATAATTCAGAGAAGAAAAATAAGCTCATCATTATTCATTCTTGTCCCTATTACTAATTTAGAAGGAAATTATAATTATTTTTAAAATTGTGTATGTTTCCTTTTTTTTCCTAGCTTAATTGATAAAACCGTTTATTCAATTTATAGTTTAATTTTTCCGTACCACTCAAAAATAACAGTCCGAAACACGTGTATTAAAAGATAAATATTAAAAAATAAACACGTATCATCGTCTTTATATAAAAATAGAAAAAATTTGGTTTGAGTAAAATTCATTGAACTATATTTATCACAATTATATATTAAAATACAAAAAATTAATTTTCAAAACAAAAAAATTGTGGCCAATCTTGAAGATCTAAATTTTGAATTAAAATAGAAAATTGTTTTCTTCCTTTAATTCGATATCATTATTTTTCTCTTTCTTTTTGTTCCTTATATCGTGCATTATTTCTCATAGCTCAAATCTCTCTCACGCTTTGGTAAATATATATAATTTTGACCTATTTTATAGCCTCCCCCGTCTGTTATTTTCGTCATCTGGGTTCCTTATTTACACATTCATACATACGCATCAACGTACGCGTCCCTCCTTTATATTCTCTATGCACTGCTTCACCATTAAAGGGATACCAAAGCTTTGATTTTCTTATGAATATTCAAGGGTTAATGGTTAGCAAAGGTGAGATTTTTCTTTTTTTAATCATCATTTTAAAATCTCCTCTACTATTAGTATTATTTAATTATATTTTTGTCGTCTGGGCTTTTGTTGCTTGTTGTTGTCTCGCGGGGAACCCCAAAAATGGATTCCTTTTTAAAAAAAAGATTCATTTTCGCTGTTGCATCTATCGAAAATCGATTCGTTGTTTGTTTATATAAACAGTGATTGATGGCTTCCTTTGGAGAAAAGTTGGTGTTGGGCATTAAATTTTTAGTAGATGCATGTAATGTATTTGTTAATATGCCTGTTTGAAGGACTTTTCTCGGTTTATGTTCCTAAATATCTCAGGCAAAATACGTTGCCGGCGCAAAAATTCCCCTTTTTGTCAGAGAGAGAGAGAGATTGGGTGAATAGATGTGTCTTTGTTATGAATTCTTAAAGTGTGGTTGCTTTTCTAGCACAAGTCGCTTTACATTTAATGGCAATCTGTCTATTCAGTTTTTGTTTTGCATAGAAGAAACAGAAGGAGAAGAATTCATGGAGGGGCCTTTTTTACAGCTTTTTCCTTAAAGCCTTTATTGTTTCTTTTCTTGGACTTTGCAATCTCTTTCTGCTTCTTTACTGGTTGTCATTACATCATAAATATGTTCCTTCAAGTTTTTCTTCATTTGCATCTCTGTGGATAATATGTTTAAATTGAACTCTTGTGTATCTTTGAGTTTCTGTTTTATGGAAGACGGCTAAAATACACTTTGATGTGCAGAGCCTTAAAGTCTCTGACTTTTGTTTCATTAATAAGCAGGAAAGTAAATGCTGAAGAAGGTTAAGTGGTTGTTAAAGAGGGTAAATGATCTTAAAGTGCTTACCTTTTTTTATTTTTTTGTCTTTTGGTTGGGTAAGGAATGGCATCAAGCTCTTGTCTTAAGCAAGGGTCAGTGCCAATGAACAATATTTGCATTACCCCTGAAGCAACGTATGAGGCTGTGGTTGCAGACCCTAAGCTTTTCATGGGTTCCTTGGAAAGGCTACACTCTCTCTTGGGTACTAAATTCATGTAAGTTTCTTCTTTTTCCTCTATCCTTTCTTACTTATGAAAGTAAGTTCAGTGGTTATCTGTTGGCTCTGACAGAAATTTGTGTTCAGGATGTTTCCATCTTTGAGATATAGCTTCTAGATTTCACCATTCTACATATTGCATTGTGATTGTAGGGTTCCGATTATAGGAGGGAGAGACTTGGACTTGCACAAGCTTTTCGTTGAGGTAACCTCTCGTGGTGGTATCAATAAGGTATGTCCTCTCAAATGATATTTTAATACCGTATGATATTTGTTTTCTTATGTCTCATTTATTCGCCTTTGTCCTAAATTCTTGAAATCTACATTTACATTTGTCCTTGGATCATTTTCCTTCTTTGAATTGCAGATACTTCATGAACGGAGATGGAAAGAAGTCACTGCTACATTTGTCTTTCCTCCAACAGCAACAAATGCATCATATGTCCTACGCAAATACTACTTCTCGCTGCTTAACAATTACGAGCAGATCTATTTCTTCAAATCTAATGGCCAGATTCCTCCAGGTTTTGCTCCCATTTACTATTTTACCAAATTCAATTTCTCTTTAGTTACTTCTCTTTTTTGTTAACATAATTTCTTCTGTAGACTCTCTACAGACCCCATCCGCTAGACCTGGACTTATGCAGGGAACCATAAGACCTTCACAAGAACTTCAAGCTTTAGCCTTTACGCCACAACCAAAGATCGATTCTGGAGAATTCCCCGGAGGTCTCTCAACTTTCTCTCTCTTTGTTTCTATAAATGGTCTAACTAAGAAATTGTGAATTGCAAATCTGAGCAAAACTCTGTTCTCTTCTGTTGTTATTTCTTCAGGATCTCTAACTGGTTCAAATGTGATTGGAGTGATCGATGGGAAATTCGAAAACGGTTATCTTGTAACTGTAACAATGGGATCAGAGAAGCTTAAAGGAGTTCTGTATCAGCTTCTTCCACAGAACACAGTTGCTCATCAGACTCCGCAACAGAGTCATGGTGTTTTCCCCAACACTTGGAACAATAATTCCAATCCTCAGGGGATTACTGGAGGAGTAACAAAACGCCGCAGGAGAAGAAAGAAGTCAGAGATCAAAAGACGTGATCCTGCTCATCCAAAACCCAACAGAAGCGGTTATAACTTCTTTTTCGCGGAGCAGCACGCGAGGCTGAAACCGCTTCATCCCGGTAAGGATAGGGAGATTAGCAGGATGATCGGCGAACTCTGGAACAAGCTTAATGAAGAGGAAAAATCGGTATATTTACATTTTCACACACTCTAGTCTCTGGATTTTTTTTTCACAAATTCTCTCGGTTTGTCTCCTGGCTCTGTCTGATTTTCTCTCAATTCTAGGTTTACCAAGGGAAGGCAATGGAGGACAAAGAGCGATATCGAACTGAAATGGAAGACTACAGAGAGAAGCTTAGGACAGGACTGCTCATAAGTAGCGCTGTTCCACTGCAACAGAGGCTTCCAGAGCAAAACGTAGAGATGGCTGAAGCTGATCTTCCAATCGAAGAAGCCGACGAAGAGGAAGACGAAGAAGGCGATTCAAGTGGTTGTTCAGGCGAAAGCGAGCCACATGATGATCAGAACGGCGAATCTGATCCTGAACGGGAAGAGCCATCTCTGAATTCTCCAGATCTAAACCTAAACCCGAATCCGACTGAGGTAGTGGTGGCTCCTAAGGAGAAAACAGGCGATGTTGTGATGGAAACATCTCCAATGAAGAAACCCGAAGAGCCGACTGTGGTGGTGGCTGCTGAGCAGAACTGAAGATTCTGCTCTTGTTTCATTTTCCAGTTGCTATTTTTCGTATTCTACAGCCACAGGTAAGGAGGTTAGATAGATGATAGGGTTACTTGTGGCACGAGACAATCTCTATTGGGTTTAGTACTTTGATTTTGCTGCTTTCTTTTCTTTTTTTAATTTTAGATTTCTTCGGCAACAAGGCAGGTTTAGGAGTGAATGGTTTTAACATTTTGTTTCTTAATGCTAAGTCTTGTTCTATTTTATCTTGAAGGATTTCGTTATTTTCAATTTCATGGAAAGAAGAGATACAGTCTAATTTATTCTGCTATTGCCTTCTGTTATAACATCAAAGGCATAACTGGGTGAAAGATATTGAATAATTCACACATTAAAAAAAATACCTGAAGGTTTACTTAAGGTTAAAAGATCTAAAAGATTTGAGTTATAGGTGTTAAGAGTACATAGTATATGGATTAAATCTTAGTTTTTAAGGGTTTATGGTTTAGAATTTGGAACTTAAATTTAGATTTCATAAGTCCAATTTCTACGTATGGTTCAGTGCAATAAAAAAAGAAAGAAACTTATGTGCTTAAAAATACAGAGATAATTGCAATAATACCGTTATAATATTCACTTAGAAACCCAAAACTAACGTTATTTATCTATTAAACCTATTTTATTTTCTTATTTATGGTTTGCTTTAAAGTTTAAACATAGCGGACTGATATAGCGGTTGGAACCTGGAAGCATTTATGTTTGTAAAATATTTTTGACTAAATATATATGGATCCAGTGATGGTTAAACAGTAAATTACAAGCAGTAAAAAACAGTAAATTACCAGAACAAACATATACTGTGTATTATTTAAAATATTTAAAGAATAAATATAAGGGATAGCAATGAGTTAAAATCCGTTTCTTGTATTTTTTATATATTTAATAATTAAAATTATGTAAGAAACAATAATCATAAAACCCTCTGCGATAGTGAGTTAGTAAACATTGGAAAAACTAAATTTAAATGTTTTTAGAAAAAAAATTATAATGTAGATGCTTGTAATTACAATCGCAACCGCCTAATCACGGACCGGTAAGGCAAAAACCAATCAGACCTTTGGTCTAGCGAATTGTTACCTTTTTTTTTGTTCTTTTGTTCTTTTTGTTTTGTTTGTGGTCTGCCCCTCTGTCGGAGCGATTTTTTCACATACTTTCATCGACTCTCTGCCTCCTTTAGACGGCGGCACTAACAACGAAGCAGTGATAACATCTCTCGCTCGCTCTCTCTCCCTGTGTGATTAAGCTAGATCCCAATTATTCGAGTGTCGATTCTTCTTCAATCCTTGTTATGTGAATGTTCTCCTAAGCAACCTTTTGGTTCTTCTCCTTCGGTGTTTTTGTGGGTAAAATCTCTGGATTCTGCTTTTGCTTTGTTGCGATTGTTTTGAGCAACTTGTTCTCTTTGTTCCCAATTGAGTAGTAATAATATATGAATCTTAATCTTAATCTTAATCTTAGTTGTTTCGATGCCTGGTAGGTTCTACTTCTTTGAATTCTGGATCTTTGATTGCTAATTTCTTTGTTGGCTAGTCCTTAGAATCCTGGAAATTTTTAATGGGTACTTCTCAGTTTCTAAAAAATCTTACACTTTTCTGAGTGGGTTGTCTTAGAGTCATGGAATTGAAGTGGCCAGGTTCGATTGTCGCACTATAATTCCAGAAATTTAAAGCTTCAGTTATTTTGTTCCTGCCTTGATGAATGTGGATTAGTTTCTTGTTGTTTTTTATCTATGTATTGGTGATATTCCCAAGGTTTATCTATTGGTATCCACTTCATTGCTTCATTGTTTTTTTTTTGTTCTCAGTTGTATTTGGTTATGTAGATGAAGGAACAACTTTAATCACCCACTCTTCTTTTTCTTGGCTTTGTATTTCATTATATTCTGCATAGGAGCTAATGGGGAAGAAAGCGAAGAAGAAGGCCCGAACTCCAACAAAGGAGAATCTGACCACGACACTCTCCAATAATGTCTCTGAAGAGCCTAGTGAAGCCGGGGAAGTAGCTGAGGGGGCTGTTAAAGCAGTGAAAGAGAAACAAGCTTGTGTGCATTTCGATAAGGGTCTTAATTTGGATAAAGTGTTGGATAAGATTAAGTCTTCCCGGCAGATTAAGTGTCAAGAATGCAAGGAAGGGGCGCACGATAAGAGAGGAGCTAAAGCCAAGGGTAATAAGGGCAAACATGGATTTTCTTCCTCTGACCCAAAATCTGACAAGAAAGCTATTTGGGTTTGTTTGGAATGTGGCTGTTATGTTTGTGGAGGTGTTGGTTTGCCAACTGGAGCTCAGAGTCATGTTTTGAGGCATATTAGATTGACGCGTCACAGATTGGTGATTCAATGGGAAAATCCTCAGTTAAGATGGTGTTTCCCGTGCCATTCGCTTCTCCCTGTCGAAAAAGAAGAGAACGGTGAGAAGAAAGATGTGTTGTCAGAGGTTGTAAAATTGATCAAAGGACGATTTTTGAACAATTTAACTTCATCTGATACCGAAGAGCAGAGCTCAGGAAGTGGCAGTATCACTAGTGATATTAAATTAGTAGGTGCTGTGACAAGTGGTATAGAAGCAAGAGATGGTTATGTTGTGCGAGGTTTAGTTAACCTTGGGAACACATGTTTCTTTAATTCGATAATGCAGAATCTTCTTTCTTTGGATCGGTTACGCGATCACTTCTTGAAGGAGGATGTGTCTGGTGTCGGTGGGCCTCTTGCCTCTTCCCTGAAGAAATTATTTGCTGAAACGAAACCAGAGGCAGGTTTGAAAAGTGTGATAAATCCTAGAGCCTTTTTTGGGTCTTTCTGTACTAAGGCACCCCAGTTTAGGGGATATGGCCAGCATGACAGCCACGAGTTGCTACGATGTTTGCTAGATTCGTTGAGCACCGAAGAATCAGCCTTGAGAAAAAAGCGTAGTACTTCTGATAATGATGAGAAATATACTCTCATAGATTCTATATTTGGAGGCGAAACTTCGAGCATTGTTTCTTGTATGGAGTGCGGGCATTCCTCGAAAGTCTATGAGCCATTTTTGGATCTTTCTTTACCTGTACCATTCAAGAAAACCCCTCCTAAAAAGCAGCAAACTGTTTCTCGAGGAAAGAAAGCTAAGCTTCCACCAAAAAGAGTCCCTAAGAATGTGTCAAAGGTAAGTAAAGTTTCAAAAGTCCTCCCAACTAAGGCTCTGTCGGAACTGAATTCTCCGGGGAAAGCTGTGGTTGTCACAGCTGATTTGGATACATCCTGTTCCAGTTCTGCACCCATTGATGATGGAGCGATTTCAGAGACTCCTTCGGTTATAACCCGTGACATTAAGCAGGCCTCAGAAAGTGTAACACAAAGTGATACTGTTTTTGATAGCTTCTGGTTAGATATTATTGGACCAGAAACCTCTGGAGATGGGACGAATTTGGATATGGTAGATAATGTTGGTGATAAAATCCCAACAACTGAGGCTAATCAAATTGTTCCCGGTCCAAATATTCTTGCCAATACCTCAGTTTCATTGGGTGATCAGACTTTGGAAGGTAACGCAGAGAGGCTGATGAAAGATATTGACGAATTTGCAAAGGCAGAAACCATCTTGGATGAAAAAGATGCACTAGCTACGCAGTCTGATGAATGCACCATCTTGGATGAAAAAGATGTACAAGCTACGCAGTCTGATGAATGCACAGCTACAAGCGGTATTTCTGCTGAAATCAATCAAGCTAGTTGCATCGGTGGTGATCCTGGTTTAGGGGAAAGTTCTTCCTCGGTGAATCCTTGGGATGAAGAAGAGCTCCCTTTGGTGGTTGCAGATTCGCAAGTTCTATACATGCCATACAAAGAAAACATATCCTATGATGATAAAACAGTTGTGGAAGGTGAGAGTGAGGCTTCATCTTCATTTGTTACTGGTGATCATGAACCACAAAACCATGATTTTGTTGATTTTGGCGGTTTATTTGATGAGCCCGAGACTACTGAAGGACCTGTTTTTGGACCTCCTTCAAAGGCTGAAGCTTCGGGAGTTGGTTTTATGGCATTCAGCAGCGAGTCTGATCCTGAAGAAATCGATGATTCGGGTTCACCTGTGTCTGTTGAGAGGTGTTTGGCTCATTTCACAAAGCCTGAGATTTTGTCTGATGACAATGCTTGGAATTGCGAGAATTGTTCAAAGAACTTGAAACTCCAACAGTTGAGAGAAAAGCAAAAATCCGAAAAGAATGAATCGAGATCAAGCAACACCAGCAACGGATGGGTGAGTGAAATTGAAGATGGAGTTTCTGGAGAAACCGTTGTTCAAGCTATGAAGCAAGGTCCAAGTGATATTTTTAGTGTCAAGGATAATGGTAGAGAAGCTATGGGTTCTAATTCAGCAAATGACAGTGAATCTGAAGATGAAGAAGCTGTAGATGATTCTGAGAAACTGGTGACAGTAAAGAGAGATGCAACTAAAAGAGTACTTGTAAACAAAGCTCCACTTGTCTTAACCATTCATATAAAGCGATTCAGCCAAGATCTGCGTGGTAGGCTAAGTAAGTTAAACGGTCATGTTGCTTTCAAAGAATTCATCGATCTTCGACAATATATGGACTCAAGGTATCAGCTCCGCTCTTCTACATTACCACATTTGGATCCGTTTTTTAAAACTTAGTCTCCATCATATGAAACCGCTTCTTTGTTCTTTTGGTTGTTTCAGGTGTAACGGAGAAGACCCGCCCGTTTACAGGCTGGCTGGATTGGTGGAGCATTCAGGGACGATGAGAGGAGGTCATTATGTGGCGTATGTTAGAGGAGGCCAGAGAGGTAAAGAGGCTGATTCCTCCAGTGTGTGGTATAACGTAAGCGATGCACATGTTCGTCAGGTTTCACTGGAAAAGGTTCTGCATTCTGAAGCGTATATCTTGTTCTACGAACGGATCTTCCCACAAGACTAAATTATTTTTGTTAATTTCCATTATACTGAAAAAGCAAAGAAGAAAAACAGTTTTGATCTTCTTCTCTCTACGGCTTTTGCTGGGAAAGTTTTTTTTTGACGATCACATTGGATCAAAAACCATTAATTTTGTTGTTTATTATTATGATTTAGAGTTACATTATATGTAATATCAGAAACATGTCTGAAAAATATTTGAGCCTCCCAACGGTGTTGCATTTTATTTTTCCAAATATATCTTATAATATAAAATTGAATGTTTAAACTTGCTAATTTACTTAATTATGACATGTGTCAAATTAATTTATCAGATTTTGACACAAAGATTAACAATAAAAAAAAATTATAATTGATTCTTATTATATAATGTTGAATATTAAAATATTCAGAAAAATATATCTCAGAAAAATATTTGTTTTCTATTTTTTCGTTTATATTTCTTTTATACGGATTATAAAATATTAAACCGTATACGTGAGTCTTAATCTAATATAGTTGTAGTATACACACAAAAAAAAAAAAAGTTGAATATTGACCATTTAAAAACAGTGGGATCTCCGTTACCAAACCAATAATAAATTCAATTTTTATGTCGGTGTTAGAACCGAAAACAACTGAGCCGGCAGTGGAAACGATTGAACCGGCCCTACGTCTTCCTCTCTAATTAAAGGGAAAGACATCGGAGTCTCTCTGAAACCAAGTCCGTCCGAGAGATTGTAGCCATGGCAGGAGTATCGCTCAAGTGCGGCGATTGTGGTGCGCTGCTCAAGTCCGTGGAGGAGGCTCAGGAGCACGCTGAGCTCACCTCTCACTCCAATTTCGCTGAGTCCACTGAGGCGGTGCTCAATCTCGTTTGCACTACTTGCAGCAAGCCTTGTCGCTCCAAAACTGTACGGATCTTCGATTTTCATCGCGCTGTTTCTTTTTTTTCTTGATGAATTTGAGTCGGCTTTTGTTGTTGTTGGTGGTGGTGGTTAGAAGTTACTCGCAGATCTCCTTGGGTTTTCTTTTTCGGGTTTTGAGTTTTAATTCATGTAATTTCGATGTTTCATCATTCTTTAAACGATTTTGACTCTGCGATCTCGATCTGATGCGATTTTTACAACCTTTACTGTGGTTTGAAGTTGATGGGTTTTGACTTGAGTTTTGAATGAAATCGAGTCTTTTTCAGTGCTTCCCGCTGATTTGGTTTTAGTTAGAACGCAAAGTTGTCAACTTTTTTCGCATAGCCTATTCTTGGTTTCTGCAATTTGGTACGAGTTTTATGACCAGTGCAATTTGGTACGAGTTTTATGACCAGTGCAATTTAATCAGAACGCGAAGTTGTCAACTTATCCTACTCTGTGCATAAACTGGAAAAAAACCATCGTCTAGTATATTGTATATTTCTGATTTCTTTTCTCGTTCTTATACAATGTGAAGGAAAGCGATTTGCATACAAAAAGAACAGGGCATACTGAGTTTGTAGATAAGACAATGGAGACGGTAAAACCCATCAGCTTGGAAGCTCCAAAGGTTGCTATGGAGATCGACAAACCAGATGGTTCTAGTGGTAGTGGAGAGGCTGCTGAAGGTACAGTGCCATGTTGACGCATATGTATTGCATTAGTTTCTGAATGTGACTTCAATATTATTTCTTATGGTCTCTATCTCTTTCCTGCAGAGATGGTTGTCCCAGACGTTGACAATAACATTCTCGAGGAACTTGAAGCAATGGGATTCCCTAAAGCTCGTGCTACCCGGGCACTACACTACTCTGGTAAAAATTGAGCGTGTCATGTTCTTCGCTGGTAAAAATCGAGAGATTAGCTTATTGATCGAGTGTTATGCTTTTTGAATGGCGTTTTTAGCTTAGTCGTGTGCAGCTGGGCTCTTGAACACCTCATTTCTTTTTGAACTCTGTATTAAGATATAATCTGTGTCATCTATCTCACTAAAGCTTGTTAATTTTATACGTAGAAATTTGAAGTTCTATGTCCTTTTTTCCATGTTGTGGTTGTCATATGAATTCTGAGGTCATGTTACACAATCAGATATGCTTCTTCTTTTCTCCTTTTCTCTCTATCTTAATCCTTGTTCTGATGTCAATTTGTACAATGAAGTATGCTAGTCTATCTGAATCTTGAAGTTCTTTTATACAATATGATATTCTGCTCCGTTTCATTTTCTGTAACATAATTTGAATTTCATTCCTTCAGGTAATGCCAGTCTCGAGGCTGCTGTTAATTGGGTGGTTGAGCATGAGAATGATCCTGACGTAGATGAACTGCCGAAGGTGAGTTTCTTGTCAATAGTTTCTCTTCAGCAGAATGCCTGTGTTGAACTTGTTTTTTTCTGTGGTGATTACACTCCAAATCTCGGTGTTTAGTTCTCGTCTCAACGTGAAAAGTGTTTGCTTTTGCTGGATGTGACAATTTTTAGGACAGATTTTTCTGTTTATTTCTTTTTGCAACTGTCTTATTGTATAATGCTGTATTAGGCATGTATATCGTCGTAAAATTACTTCATTGATTCACTTACTGTAATGTCTATGTTGTTGATTGTTTGTCTAGGTCCCTGCCAACTCTAATGTTGGGCCTCCTAAACCTGCTCTTACGCCAGAAGAAGTGAAGATAAAAGCACAAGAATTAAGGTTCTATGAGTATTCTTTTTTTCTGTCCTTGACTTTTGTAGCGTGAACCAATGACATAACACATTTATCATGCATAACCTTGACTTTTTCTTCTTTCTTCTTTCTTCAACTAGTAGCATGACAAATGTCAACACTTCGATTTATATTGGCTAACTGTCAAATTTCTATGATAATCCTGGAAGGTGATTATTTTAAAGTCGGATTATATTTCCCTCATTTTTTGTTGTTCCACATCTTAGGGAACGTGCACGGAAGAAGAAAGAAGAGGAAGAAAAACGGATGGAACGTGAAAGAGAGAAGGTTTCCTGTTGATCTTTTTTTAAAATGTGTTAGCTACTGTTACTTAGTCTTATGATGATACAACCATGATTATTATTTTCTGTTGAAGTTATATTTTGCTCTAAACTCTTGAATTTATTATCGCCTTCAAATTGGCATTTACTGACTGAAGCTCTACATACTGATTGTGCCATGGCTGAAACTGTAAGCACTTTTTTTTGTTATCTTTTAACATGTTAGTATTTGGTTCAGGAGCGGATTAGGATTGGCAAGGAGCTTCTAGAGGCAAAGCGGATGGAAGAGGATAACGAAAGAAAACGGTTTGTTTCTTCTGTTTATAATGTCAGGCTTGTCAGCTCTATTCTTATTTGTGTTTTTTGGTTGTGTATTTCAGTATAATCGCTTTGCGTAAAGCCGAAAAAGAAGAAGAAAAACGGGCTAGGGAAAGAATCCGTCAAAAAGTTGAAGAAGACAAGGTATCTTTAATGCAGCAGATTTACAGACCTTTGCATTACATTTTTATTTCTCAATAAGAGAACCTTGAAGACTCATATTTACATTTGAACAGGCTGAAAGAAGGCGGAAACTCGGATTGCCTCTGGAAGATCCTGCAGCTCCAAAGCCTTCAGTGCCAGTTGTGGAGGAGAAGAAGGTAAACCAAGATGTTTTCAAAAGCAAGTTATATTTATCATCTCCTGTTATGTGTTTTTCTTACAAAGACGTTTAATTGTTTTTTTTTGTTTTTTGTTTTTTGCAGAGTTCATTGCCTATTAGACCCGCCACAAAGACTGAACAAATGAGAGAATGCTTGAGGTCCCTCAAGCAAACCCACAAGGTAAAGACATATCAATCCACACATTCCGAGCAACAATAAGCCCACCTAAGTTATATCAATCCAGCAAGTAATCTTTTGGAAAACGAGGAGAAAGGGTCAGGATCATAATCAACACTATAATTTGTTGGTCTCGCGGAAACATGTGTCCTGCGAAAGTGTTTGGCCTGAAATTTTGGTGGGAGGATCAAGTAAAACGATGACTAAAACAGTAGTTACTTGTTGATTCAGGAGGACGATGCTAAAGTGAAGAGAGCGTTTCAAACTCTGCTGACTTACATGGGAAATGTCGCTAAGAATCCAGATGAAGAGAAATTCCGGAAAATTAGACTCACCAACCAAACATTTCAGGTAGACAATCTGCCTATAAATGCGCATCTAGTTTTTTACTAGGATTTGTCATCAAAACTGATTTTGAAGGATCTATAGAAATGATAGTCCACTTTCTTACAAATCATGGTTCTTGGGATGGAAAAATGTAAACAGGAGAGGGTTGGTTCACTGAGAGGAGGCATAGAGTTCATGGAGCTATGCGGGTTTGAGAAAATGGAAGGAGGAGAGTTCTTGTTCTTACCAAGAGACAAGATCGATTCAGCCATTATCAACTCAGCTGGAGCAGAGCTTAATTCCGCCATCAACAACCCTTTCTTTGGTGTTCTTTAAATAGCTGCATTCTCTTCTTCTTTCTCTTCGGTATTGTGTTATTAAAAATTTGAACAATAGAGAACATGTCACTATGAACATTACTGGTAATTTACATTCGTTTTATTGTCTTAATAAATGAAAATTTGGAGACCAATATAAAGCAGTTCTCCTGTTTGAAACGGTTAGCAAAAATATAATATAGTCCGGTTTAATTTGGTTTAGATAAGTAGGCCAATACAATATATATATATTTCATCGACCTTGGCTGATCTGAGTGCGTTTGGGGTACGATGAAATCTCTTTATGTTCTTTTTAAACCTAAGTCTTCTCCCGCCAAGATATCTTTTCCGGCCGATCGTCGAGTCTCGCCGGGCGAGTCTCACTTCATATCTCTGATTCACGCCTGCAAAGACAGTGTATGTCTCCGCCGTGTTCACGCCCTTATCCTCCGTCGCGGCGTCCTCAGTAGCCGCGTCGCTGCTCAGCTGGTTTCTTGCTCTTCTCTTTTCAAGTCCCCGGATTATAGCCTCTCGATATTTAGATATTTAAAAGAGAAGAATCTGTTTGTTTTCAATGCTTTGATCCGTGGTTTGGCGGAGAATGCTCGTTTCAAGTGTTCTGTTCGTCATTTCATCCTCATGTTGAGGCTTGGTGTGAGACCTGATCGGCTAACTTTTCCGTTTGTACTCAAGTCTAATTCTAAATTAGGGTTTAGATGGTTGGGTAGGGCTCTTCATGCAGCGGCTTTCAAGGATTCCGTCGACTGTGATTCCTTCGTAAGGGTATCTTTGGTTGATATGTACGCCAAGACGGGAGAATTAAATTATGCGTTCCAAGTGTTCGATGAAAGTCCCAATAGAATCAAGATGGAGAGAATTTTGCTATGGAATGTTTTGATCAATGGGTATTGTCGAGCCAAGGATATGCAAATGGCTACAACACTTTTTGGGTCCATGCCTGAGAGAAATTCAGGATCTTGGAGTAATTTGATCAAGGGTTATGTCGATAGCGGCGAGTTGAACAGAGCAAGGCAGCTTTTTGAACTAATGCCAGAGAAAAGTGTGGTTTCTTGGACGACATTAATTAATGGGTTTTCTCAAAATGGCCACTATGAAACTGCGATTTCAACTTATTTTGAGATGCTGGAGAAGGGCATGAAGCCTAATGAGTACACGGTTGCTGCTGTGCTCTCTGCATGCTCAAAATCTGGTGCTCTTGGATCAGGAATAAGAATTCATGGTTATATTTTGGACAATGGGATTAAATTGGATAGAGCTATAGGGACAGCTCTCATAGACATGTATGCAAAATGTGGGGAAGTTGACTGTGCGGCTACTGTGTTTAGTAATATGAGGCATAAGGATATTCTTTCTTGGACTGCTATGATACAAGGTTGGGCGATTCATGGACGATTCCAACAGGCTATCCTTTGTTTCAGACAAATGATGTATTCAGGTAAAAGATTTGTCAAGGCTTTTTCTCTTTTCTTTGTCCCTTAATTCATTGAATTTAATTGCTCAAATTTGTGGCATACATACAGGAGAGAAGCCAGACGAGGTTGTGTTTCTTGCGGTTCTAACTGCATGTTTGAACTCAGGCGAAGTAGACTTGGGAATTAATTTCTACGATAGCATGAGGCTTGACTATGCGATTGAGCCCACGCTGAAACATTATGTGTTAGTGGTTGATCTGTTAGGTAGAGCAGGGAAGTTGAACGAAGCACATGAGCTTATAGAAAATATGCCGATAAATCCTGATCTTACAACATGGGCTGCACTCTATCGTGCTTGCAAGGCGCACAAGAGTAATAGAAGGGGTGAAATGGTGTCGCAAAATCTTTTGGAGCTTGATCCAGAGCTTTGTGGTAGTTATATTTTCTTAGGCAAAACATATGCAGCTAAAGGGAAGTATCAAGATGTAGAGAAAAAAAGATTACCATTGCAGAAGATAGTCAAAGAAAGATGCAAGGGATGGAGTTATATCGAGTTGGACGGTCAACTGGACAAATTTGTCGCAGGTGATAACTCTCATAAGCAAGCACAAGAGATACGTTTGAAGCTTGAGGAGATCATATCGCTTGCTGTTGAGAGAGGATACATTACAGGAGCTGATTGGTCGATTCATGACATTGAAGAAGAAGAGAAGGAAAATGTTACGGGAATCCATAGTGAGAAATTGGCTCTTACACTTGGGATTCTTAGAACTGCTCCTGGAACCGCAATAAGGATCATTAAGAACCTTAGAATCTGCGGAGATTGTCATTCTTTGATGAAATACGTTAGTAAGATGAGCCAAAGAGATATTATACTGAGAGATGCAAGACAGTTTCATCATTTTAAAGACGGAAGTTGTTCATGTGGTGATTATTGGTGATATAGTTGATCATCAGTATGTTGCCTTCAGGTTCAAAACCACCAAAGAAGAATGTGATGTTCTGTAACATTCCAGCCTGCATGAAAGTAGTGGTCATTCATGGCGCTTTCTGGTACAAATCTTGTCCTGTTCTTGTACACAAGAGTAGGAATTAGGAAAAGCTCATGATTTCTGAGACCAGGCCACAGACCATGATTTCTCCATTAAAGCAAGAAAGGAATATTGGAGTCTGACAAAATCCCCGCATGCCTGGAAGTGAAAGAAAAGGGACTCGGGGACTAGTTGTGTTCTTAAGGTGGAAAATTCCAATATTTTTCTATATACAATATAATAAGTTAATTTTTTGTAAGATAAGATTATGATTAAAGAGATGTTAATATATATGTAGTTGTCATGTGTATTATTGAAGACAACGAAACACATGGGAGTTGTATGTGAAGCAGAGCCATCACATGAGAACAAATACCACTCGCCAAGGTTAATTGGGTCCATCACTTTTGATGATTTCTTGTGTGATATATGGTAATACTAATACCACTCGCCAAGGTTAATTGGGTCCATCACATTTAAAATTAGATTATTTTGTTGACAACAGAAATTACCTTAACTAAAAAAATCTAATAAACCAGTGCAAAATTGATACTTCAGTGATACATTTCACGCATATTACAAAAATTTAAAATTTTACTAATATATTCATAATTTCTCTTAATTCAATATGTTACGGGTAAAGAGCAATTTAGAGAATTAATTAAAAAAAATGCATTGAATATGTAAAACGATAATCTTTTTGAAACAAAAAATTAATTCTAAAACGACACAGACGATGGAATATTACCGAGCATGGAATCAAATAAACGGAAAGATTTGAATAAAAAAAAAAAAAGGGGATATATGTGCAAAGAATCAACAATATTGAGGTTATATTTAATGTCCGTGGTGACCTCTTCTACGTGTCCTTCCCTCTCTCTCTCTCCCTCTGTCTTCTCTCTCTGAGAAGAGAGGAAATTTACAAACTTCGATTTCCATAATCACCGACTCGCAGAACCTTTCTCTCTCTTTCTCGCTCGGATTGAATCTTCTCGACACCTCTGAGATTGAATCTCGCGACTTTCCATCGATTGATCGATCCATCAAACCCTAGATATGGTAAGGAAAAAGGTACCGGAATGGCTGAATAGCACCATGTGGTCTACTCCTCCTCCTCCGTCTTCCGACGAAGATGGTCTCCTCCGTCATTCCACCGCCACTAAACTTTCATCGATGAAGGAGGAGGCAGAATCGATTTCCGTTGCTTCCAGGCTTAATTCTGCTCCTCCGCCTTCCACCGCTTCTTCGGTTCCATCACCATCGCCTAGACCGCGGAACGGTATCAGTATTTCTGGCGGTGGTGGCGAATATGGAAACTCCGTTGGTCCTTCGTCCGAGGACTTTTCCCGCCAGGCTCATCTCACAGCGGAGGTCAATGCAACCTTCCTTTTTTGGTTTATCAATGCAACTTTCCTTCCCCTATTGCAAAATTGATCTCAGATTCTTCTAGTCTGATTTGTTTTTTCTTCTTCTTGATTGGCTTTGTTAGTTATCGAAGAAGGTGATCAATATGAAGGAATTGAGGAGTCTAGCTTTACAAAGTTTGCCGGATTCTCCTGGCATCCGCTCTACTGTCTGGAAGGTTTGTATTTCGTGGTAATGCAACATTGCATAGAACTGAGACTGAGAGAGAGTCTATCACTATGTCATTTGCATGAAAAACCTTACTAAGCCATTGAAGTATGATTCTCTTTGCAGCTTTTGCTTGGCTACTTGCCACCTGAACGTTCACTTTGGTCAACTGAATTGAAACAAAAGAGATCCCAATACAAGCACTATAAGGATGAGCTTCTGACGAGTCCTGTAAGTGATCCTGGTCTTTCGTTTCTTGCCGAGAAGTTACTGTCAATTTTGCGTGCTATGTCTATCTAATTTGGTTTCAAGTATTTGCCTCTTTGCGAACTTTGTTAGTCGTTTCTCTCATCCAGAAAGTATCTTTACACAACTATCTTTTCTTGAAATGTGTTTGTACCTCTAAATGATTCTGTGGTAGTTAGTCAGAAATCACATGGAGATTGGTGAGGTCAAAGGGATTTGACAATTATGAGTTGAAGAGTGAAAGCCGATGCATGCTTTCTCGATCCAGAATAACTGACGAGGACCATCCTTTAAGCCTAGGGAAGGCGAGCATCTGGAATACATACTTCCAGGTACTACATCTTACATCCTTGGCAGGTGCCTCAGTACATTACCTAAGGACAGGATTAAAGGCTATGGTATTCAATTTGTCCACCAGTTCAAACATCTACTCTTTTTCTTAACACAGGATACGGAGACCATAGAACAAATAGACAGAGATGTCAAGCGTACACATCCAGACATACCCTTTTTCTCCGGTGAATCATCGTTTGCACATTCTAATCAGGTAACCTTTTTGTGTTCTCATTAGCAAATTCTCAACTATTGTTGATTAATCAAAGCTCAGTGACGTTTCCATTTGCATGTCTAGGAATCTATGAAGAATATATTGCTTGTGTTTGCCAAGTTAAATCAAGGCATCAGATATGTTCAAGGGATGAACGAAATTTTGGCACCTATCTTTTATGTATTCCGTAACGACCCTGATGAAGATAGTTCAGTAAGTAGACTCTTTTTTTTTTCTTTCTTTGCTACCGTTTAAATTACTTTCACATGATAGGATATACATTTTCAAGATAACAGTTCCAGTCTTGACCATGAATATTTTCAAGATATCTGTTCTTCTTTAGTAAAACAATATCAAGACTGTTTCTACTATATGCTTTTTCATAGAATTACATATAAATGAGTAACTTGTATTCTATTAATATGAATCTGAAAATTTTGCCTTTTTTTTTTTTCTAGAAGATTTGTTCATGTATGATCTTTCTCATTCAACCTTGTGTTTGCTCTTATCTCATGAGCTTCAATCAATTTCATATTAACTCTATTCAAATTATGCAGTCCCACGCTGAAGCTGATGCATTCTTCTGCTTTGTTGAACTGTTGAGTGGATTTCGGGACTTCTACTGTCAACAACTTGACAATAGTGTGGTTGGAATCCGGTCCGCAATAACAAGGCTCTCGCAACTTGTTAAGAAGCATGATGAGGAACTTTGGCGTCATCTAGAGATCACCACGAAAGTAAGACATTGTTCTCTCTCTCTCTCTCTCTCTCTCTCTCTCTCTCTCTCTCTCTCTCTCTCTCTCTCTCTTTCTCTCTCTCTTGTAGTTAAATACCCCGATAGCTGACCATGTCAACTAGGTTACTATAGTATTGTTGTTCTCTCATGTACAATATCATAAGAAATGTATCATACTCTCTGAGATTGTTGACATTGTATAGATTATATGGATTTACAGGTAAACCCACAGTTCTATGCATTTAGGTGGATCACTCTCCTCCTGACACAAGAGTTTAGTTTCTTCGACTGTCTTCACATATGGGATGCACTCTTAAGCGACCCCGAAGGTCCTTTGGTAAGATTGCAATATATATTCTCGCATTGACGCATACCTGAAATCAACAAATTATTAGATGCACAAGACTCATTAAATCTCTGTTTCATCGTTTTTTTCAGTAATATTTTTGCTTGAGTGATAGAACTCAGTTTACCTTGTATTGTTGCAGGAAAGCTTACTTGGGATATGTTGTGCGATGCTGGTACTGGTGAGGAGGAGACTAATCGCTGGAGACTTCACATCGAATATGAAATTACTTCAACACTATCCAACTACAAACATCAGCCATCTCTTGTATGTAGCTAATAAACTTCGTTCCAAAATGTTAGTTTAAGTCTTTTTTTCCTAAACCAACTTTTTAGTTATACCCATTACAATATACTACAAAGCTTTGTTTGTCGCTTAAATCGCAACATGTTTGTTTGTTTGTACGGTGTCGTTTTTAGATATAAACGTGAGAAAGAAACAACAATAATCAGTAGAAGGAGAGAGTACAATTTAGCCATTTTCCCCTAAATGTTTCTTCAAAGCCTAATGGATAAACCTAATTTCCAGTTACAGATCACTGAAACTCGTCTCCGGTCACAGTGAAACTGTGGGAATCGCTCAAAGTCAAATCGAGTTATCTAAATGTTCATCGTGTCATATTCTCGTGAAAGAGAGAACTGGTAGAAGCGAAATCGCACCTTAAATTGATTTCAGTATCGCAGGCTTTGTTAATATTCATCTTCATCGCAGGATCCAACCCGTAAACGAGGAGCCAACTGTTCTTCAGCGATAGTGATCAACTTTAAGAGAGAGAAAGAAGTCAAAGTCAAAGTCAACCCGAATTTTGAACTTTTTTTATAAAGCACAGCCACAGATAAAACAAGTCTTCCGAGTCCAAAAAAAATACTATTTAAAACAAAGGGAGGATTACTGTATAGAACTTTATTTATATGTTTATTATTAGTTTGATCTATTTTTATTATTAGATTAATCTAATTTTTTTCATATTACCGAAAGTATTTTTATGGCTTTTGTTGAGAAAAACGCAATTACAAAACTGTCATTACTATTTATTTGCCAAAAAAAATGAAAGTCTATCGTTCTTTGATGGTAGTTTATATAATTTTGGTCAACTCAAATTTTGGTCGGTAGATTTGTTTGATAGGTGATAGATTTGTTTGAAAAATGATAGATTTGTTAAATTTTGGTAGACTTATATTGGTAGATTTATTTTAACAACTGGGTAGATATATTTATTTTTGGTAGATATATTATCTTTGATGGTAGATTTGTTTATGAATTAGTAGATTTTACGACCAAACCGTTGACTAACGGTGTATGTTTGACTTTTTTGGTAAATTTATTGACAATGGTGGTAGATTAATCATACAAAACGGTTAGACTTGTTTATTTTGGTGGTAGAGTTAATCAGTGTGAATGATTTTATCGTGACAGAAGATTTATTTATTTGACGGTAGATTTGTATTGGCAACGGTAGATTTTTATTGGGTTGGTAGATTTATTAACAATGGCGGTAGGTTTAAAACCGTGTAAAATCTTGGTGACTTCGTTTTGTAACAGTGGTAGATTTAATTTTAATGACGGTAGATTTAAAAATTTTGGTAGATTTGATTGTAATGGTGGTAGATATAAAAACGTCTAACATCTCGGTGACTTCGTTTTGTAATGGTGGTAGATTTAAAATTATTTGGTAGATTTATTGTTAATGGCGGTAGATTTAGTAAATCTTTTGATATTTACTCAGATAACTTTCAGTTGGTAAACTTATTATTTCGCGTTGCGGTAGATTTTTAATGACGGTAGATTTATTGACATTATTTGGTGGTAGACATTTGACTTTTTCCAGAATGAGAAATTACGATTTTGCCCTACACTTAATCCTAAATCTACGAAAAAACTAGAGCACCCTTCTTCAACCTAGCGCCGTCGATGAGCTGAAGTTCAGAAGATTTTTTTTTGAGAATTTTTGAGATTCCACAATCCACATCTTCTCTCAACCTCTTTTCATACTCTCTGATCTTCTCCGCTTCGCTTCTTATCCAAGATCGTGATCTCCCACATATTCTTTAATTTTTTTTTTCTACCGATTCCACAATTAATTCATGGAGCAAGTCATTTTGGTATGTGGTAATTGGTGTTTTAAGAAAAATAGGTGGGTGTTCGTTGTAGATAAGTCCAAAAGATGTAGAATTGTAGGGGTAGATCGAGAAACCTCTTTTGATGATTTCCTTCAAATGGCGTATGAAGATTTTTGTTTGGATCATCGGTTTTATGAGCTTCAATTTAGCTATATATTGTCGAGTGTCGTACGACGAAGTTTACCACTAGATACACCTCATGTATTTGTAGGAAATTCAAGACAGTTGAGTGGTTTTTTGAAACAATTTGAAAACGAAACGGTTCGTTTATGTGTTAAGATTAAAGAGAATTTTGGGAAGTCGATGGTTGATGAAGACGAGGTTGTCGAAGATGTCAAAGCATCTATACCAGAAGGTGATGGTGGACTTGGTAAAATCAGTAAAGATCGGGATGAAGAAGGAGATGAAGAAGAAGAAGATTTATCTTTGAGATTTGATGGCTGTGAAGATCCCGATGGGGTAAGTTTTGATGATGATGAGTATGCCGTGAGTGGGAAACGTACGGATGGTGGAAGTTCAGATGGTGAAGAAGACTTGCAAAATCTACTACCAAAGAAAAGGGGATCAAACATAATTCCTGATTTTGTGAAGTTAGAGATTAATTCACTAGACTTAGCTATTGGCCAACGTTATGACACGAAAGAGGAGTTGGAGACTCGATTGAAGATTGTTTCGGTTGTTCGGAAATCCGACTTCAATGTGGATCATTCGACTCCGAAATTGTTGACGGTTAAATGTTGGGTGGACGGATGTAAATGGAGGGTTTGTGCTTCAACTGTTGGAGAGGGTACACATTTCTACATTAAGACTTACATTAAAGAGCACACATGTTCAATGATCGTGCGATCACTCCGTAGCAGACATGCAACCCATGAGATACTAGGCCGTCTATATAAAGAATTCGTAGGAGGTGTTGGACCGACAGTTTTGCCAAATCATGTGTCTGATTCTCTGACTAAACGATACGGAATTAAGGTATGTATATCTTCGTTTGGTAGATTTATGTCCGTAGATTTGTGGTTGGTGGTAGATTTATCCTTATGATGTGACGTTAGACATATGATGTCGTTTACCGACTGTACAAAGAATGGTCACGGTAGACTTATGATGTCGTTTACCAACTGTTCTCACAGGTTGAATATTGGAAGGCCCATCGTGCTCTAAAGTTTGCGCGACAACTTGCTACGGGGACTTCGGAGGCGGGGTATGAAGAACTTCCATCGTACTTATACATGATTAGACAAGTTAATCTGGGGACACTAATAAAACTAGAAGTTGACGAGGAAGATAGGTTCAAGTTTATGTTCCTCGCATTTGGTGCGAGCATACGTGGGTTCCCCTTTATGAGGAAAGTTGTTGTTGTTGATGGTACGTTTTTGCATGGAAAATACGAAGGTACACTACTACACGCCACAACGCAAGATGGGAATTTTAATATTTTTCCAATAGCTTTCGCGATTGTTGATACCGAGAATGATGAGTCTTGGGAATGGTTCTTTAGACAATCATACCGCGTTATCCCTGATGATGAAGGACTTGCCATTATTTCGGATAGACATAGAGCGATTGGAAATGCTATAGGGAAGGTTTATCTGCTGGCTAGTCATGGTATTTGCACATATCATCTGCATAAGAACATTATGTTGAAATTCAGAGGCGCATAAACTTTCCGACTTGTTAAGAAGGCTGCAACCGCGTATAGGATTCTAGAGTTTAATGACTTCTTTGCGCAGATTCAAGCTGTGAATTCTGCATTGTATGCTTATTTGCGAAAAGCAGATATCAGTATGTGGAGTCGTGTTCATTCCCCGGGTGATAGGTACAACTTCACGACTAGCAACATAGCGGAATCGATAAACAAGGTCCTATCTGGTGCAAGAAGTAAGCCAATCGTGCGACTTGTGGATGATATAAGGAGCCTTCTAACGAGGTGGTTTGCTAAAAGACGCGGCAATGCAAAGAATATGCAAACAACTATTACTACTGGCGTCGAGAAGTTGCTTCAGGTAAATTTCTTCTGGCATTAATTTTTTCGACGAGTTTGGTAGATTTATTTTGTTTAGTGGTATACTTAATTTAGATTAATTTATATTCTGGTAGATTTATTTCTAAAAAACGTCAGTCTATTTGGCATGCTTAAAAACGTTACTATTTTGTAAACATGTTAGAGTTGAAGATGCTAAACTATTGCCGGTGCAAGAGATTGATGAGGATCATACAAAAGTCACGGGCGGGACTTATGTGCATGTTGTCAATTTGAAGGAGAAAACATGTACTTGCCGTAGGTTTGATTTGGATAAAATCCCTTGTGTTCATGCCATCGCCGCAGCGGAATCAAGAAAAACTTCACCGATCTCCATTTGTCATCCCTACTATCAAACCAACTACTTGCAACATGCCTATGTTGTTAGTGTAATGCCAAGAGATGTTGCACTACCGGTGCCAGAAGAAGTGGCTAACAAAGTTTGTCTTCCTCCTATGGTTCGCAACCCTCCAGGAAGGCCAAAGAAAATTCGAATTAAGGGTGCATTCGAGGTCGCTATGGCGAAGAAACGTCTAAGGAAAGCTACGAAATGTTCTGCATTCTCTGATTTCCTGAGAAATACTCTGAACATATCTTTCCTCCATTGAATTACATTGGTTTACTTTAGGGGAATAACAAGAATGGGAAGAAGTCATGAAGATCATTCTATTCACTTTTTTTGGTTACTCTACTGGTGCTCAATTTGTTCGTGTGTTGCAGCAAATGCTCACTGACAAGATAAATTGTCTTAGGAAGAAAAACATCAAATTGATCTATTGAGCATGATTTGGTTGTGTTTTTGAACTTCTTTTCTTTTGTCAAACGCATCAAACATTCTTCGAACACAAAATAGTTCATTAATGGTCAAACGCACTTTTTTGCAAACGCTAACGCTGTTCAGGGAATCTCAATCGTTCATGTGTTATATCTGCGGCTGCGCCTTTGTCCCTCCCGCCTCGTCGTCTGAATTACAGCTTCTCTTTTCTTCCATCGCCGATCTTCTCACAGAAACAACCATGTTTCACCGACGCTCGAACCGGCAAGATGAGAACGCCAGATACATCCCAAAGGGGCAGCAGAAGTTTATGCCCAAACCCATGAACCCAACTCCTACCTCCAATTCTACCCCTTTTTCCCGTTTCTCTCTCCTCTTCGCTTAGGCAATCAGATTCCTCCACCGCGACTTCCAGGGGCTCCGCTCCGGGTGGCAGCAGGGTTAGGATGGGGGATCAGGGACAGTGGGTATCCAGCACAAGTCCGGCTCAAGGCGGTGGGAGTTTCGTGAATTACTTGCCTCAGGATGAGGCCGTAGCCGCCGGTCTCGGCCCCGAGGATGGAGGTTTGGATCCACTGGAGTCTCAGGGAGTGGTGGATCTCCTCAATAGAGAGCTCACAAGGCTGCTCAAGCTTAATCCTAGAGAGTTTTGGAGAGAAGGTCAAGGGCAAACCTTTTTTTGTTGCATATCTCTATGGATTTTGTGCTGATAGTACTTCTCTTGATTAATCACAGTGGCTAGTGATGCATCTTTGCACGATTTTCTGGATAGCTTCCTGCAATTTTAGAAGCAGATGGTATGATTTCCTTTTTCACGGTGTCAAGGGAATTGTCGCTGGCGTAATTGTTGGAGAACTCGAGTTATGCCGCCGTATTTTCATGGTCCTGTATAGATTGTGAGGTGCTGCTTGTTTCATAACCTCTAGCGACTCTCTTTACAATTTCTTTTGAATATTTTTCTTGTTTCATCACTTTGAAGTGCCAAACATTGAACCCCGATACGATGACAGATCGTCCAATAGGGATCCCGGTGCTCGAGCTGCTGACAGCCTTAGTCAGAAAGATCATGAAGGTGGGGCCTTTTGCTCTTTTTCTGTGCTAATTCTATTCAGTTGTTGTTGTTTATTTAGTTGTGAAAAAAGAAAATGAACATAGAATGAAAGATTGACATGCCTCAATGTTTATATTATGTAATACCTCGGAGATACTAAATCTTTGGCTAAAATTCTTTTGTCTCTCACCTCAGTGTAAGCTACCTTTCCTAATCTTAACTAAAGAATGATTCATTCACTATGATTCTTTTTTTTACCAGGTCTCTGGGACTATTTTCTTATTCCATTTAGAGCTTAAGTTGATTTCCTTTACTCACTCAGAAGTGTAGTTAGAAGTAGAGGACTGTTGTGAAGGGGATATGATTGTTGTGATTATTGTCACACAGTGGTTTTTCTAACTTGGATTCCTTTTCACGTTCCATTCAGATTTTAGATAAGCTTTACAAGTCTTATGTGTAGAAGTTGTGCTTATATTGGTTGGAGTTTGTGCTCAGGTGTGTTTGATTATATGTTAACAAGCATAGTCTGTCTGTAAAGCTCCTTTGACCAGATCAGCATAGGTAGTTCTCCCTAGGTTTCGGAATAGAAGGAAGGATCCCAGGAGGTAAGTCCTGCTTGATTGCTTTCACCAGGTTTATAAAGACTGGTTCAAAAGGACTTACTAGAGGTTGTTAGTGTTGGGCAGGGTTAAATAGAGCTAGCAGAAGAACATGTGGTTCTTCTTGAATATATTGGGATTGGTTGAGAGTTGGGTAGTGAGAGAAGTCTTCTCATTCATCAAGACTTTCTAGGATGAGTTGAGTTCGTCATTGCAGTGAACTGGAGTTCTAGTTCCTGATATTTAACAATTTCTTCTTTTATGCTTTTTGTTCTGCCTGACGTGTTTTGTGGGATTTGTTGAGATTTTTTTTCTAGCTTACAGCTGTTCACCAGTTTTGTTTGTAGTTCTCTTGCAGGACAAGAAGTTGCTGGACCTGCCAAAGTTATTGGATATATGCGCTATATATGGACATGAGAATGCAGAGCTCACAAAATCTTTAGTAAGTCATTCCAGGAAAATTAACTTGGTCTGAAAGTTAGGATTCTCTTTTTTTTCTTGTGACATTTAACATCATGGGATTCCTAATTGCCGCTGGATGTTAAAGCTGAGATAATATTCTATTCTTGCTAATATAATTGTGCATTTTACCAGATTGAGAATGCTGTGAAATCACAAACCGGGATTCCTGATAGTTTGATTATGATGTTGTCTCATTTCTTGGGCATCCTGCACACGATGCATCGCCGTTGCACCTCATCTTTGGAGGTATGTTATTTGTATTAATTTCAGAAACTCCATATTAAAGACATAATGATATCCCTACGACATTGATACAGGTGAATCAGAATGTATTAATTTCAGAAACTCCATATTAAAGGTATATATATACATTTATATTAAGTTTAAGATCTCACCAAGTGTTGAATTTATTCGTGGTCTGAAAATTATTGTTTTGATTTTTTTTTCTTCAACTGCCCCTTGGACCTATATTTTTTATCAACTTTTCTTATCTGCAGACCTTGTTATCGAGTGCAAATAGTGAAGACCATGGAAGTAGACAACTCCATTCTGACCTTTTGGAGGTAAATTTCCCTCCCTTTTTTCTGTTAGTATCTCTGTTGTTACGATTTAGCATTGCTTCTGTAGGCACATGGGACTAGTAGCATTTAAGTTCCCGGTGCTTCTCTTGTCTTATCTGGAACTATTAGTAGCAGAGTTTAGGAAATTTTTGATACATTGTTTCCTTGTGGCAGAGTAAGATTAAAACCTAAAACTATCAACATTGGCATTTAGGATATAACCAACAATTTCTTTCTTTCTTGGGAAAATAATTTCAAAATTAAAATTACTTCTTAAGGATATATATATATGTGGAAGCAACCAAAGGTAAATTTTTGCCAGTTTTAACTTTTAAATCTTTCATATGGTTACATTTAGACAAGCTTGATACATAGATCAGGATACTGGAGATGCTTCCCTTCTTGCAAATTGTCATTTTGGATATACGAAAATCAGGATTTATTGAAATATTAAAGTAATGCTAATTAATGCTTTCAGCCTAATTCACACTCCTAAAAAGAGTCAGAGTGGCACTGGGAATGTTGAACATACCATTAAGTAATAGATTGGCTACTACTAGAGTGCATGTGATAGCTAAAATCCTATTCTTTGGAAAATGAAAAATCTGGTTTCCTTGCCGTGTGTAACAGTTTCCAGCAAAGAATATGCACCGTGGTAAAATATTTCAAAATGACGTGGTTTTATGTATCCTAAATGACATATTTAATATGTATAAATTTTGGGATGTGCTTGAGAGACTAGGGTTTCAGCTGCATCGTTGTCTCTACTGCAGCGACCAGAGCGCGGACGCGACGTTCCTGTCTCAACCTTGATGCGACCAACTGGATTTAGATTTAGAGGGTGTTATTGGTTTGTATATTTTAATGGATTTGGAAATCCAAACCAAATCCAGTGTTATTGGTTCTATGATTTTGAAATCCATATTCAAATCTTGTGTTATTGGTTCTATGATTTTAAAATCCATGTTAAAATCAAGTGTTATTCAATCGTAAGGATTTGCATAAGGATTTGATTTTAATTTGGATTTGAATGGATTTACAAGTGTTTTTAAGAGTAAAATACAAAGAAACAAATATAGAGTGTTGGATTTGTATTATTCAATTTTTTTAAAAAGATTACATGGCCTTTAAGCTATAATCTCACGAAACCTTCGAGAGTCTCACAGCCATCGATTTGGCAACGGGGGCTTGCATGCTCTGACCACATGATTTGGATTTCTTCCGAGCAACAACAGATGGAGTCAACAACTTCGTAAAAAGCTATGTCATAGGGTCTACAAATTTACACATTGAATTAATTATGTTAGAAAAAGACAATTTTTAGAAAAATAAAAAAATATGTAAAGAGGAAAACGTACAAAAACAATAATAGAGGAATCACGCTATGTTTCGTGAGACTCTCGAAGCTTAAAGGCCATGTAATCTTTTGAAAAGATAATTGAGTCAATTTCATGTTGATTTGAATTGGTAAAAAAGATAGATAGAAAAAGCCAATTTCATTATAAAAACTCATAGTCTAATCGAACCCATAAAATAATCAATCCAACAATAGATAATAATAAATTCATCACCTAATGACGTTACACTTAATCCAACCATAACGCTCATCAATGGACATGCTAATGAACACATATTTCATCCCTAATTGTTGAATCACTTTAACCGCATCGTAACAAACATGTTCCTCCAAATTAGAAACTTCTTTGATAGCTTCCCATAAGTTATATGGTTCAAATTTACTACTCCTCGTCACGGCTTTATAACCTGGCTAGCTCTTCAGGACAAGCTGGCTACAGGGGAGAGAATGAAACGATGGGGACAAATTCAGGCTTGCTTACTCTGCGGGGAACTAAATGAATCACGCGATCACTTATTCTTCACATGTCCGTATTCATTCACAGTCTGGAATTGGCTGTGTTCGAAGCTATTTAATGGAAGAACAAACCCAGATTGGACAATCACAATTCGAAGGATCATAAATATGCGGAGCGGCAACAAAGATTTTAACTTGGCTTGTCTTGCCCTACAGACAACAATTTACAGTAATTGGAGGGAAAGAAATGGTCGAAGACACCAGCAACCGCATCGACCTGCCATTCTACTGTCACACGCCATTGACAAACACATTTGTAACCGTCTGATATCGATGCAAACCAAAGCTGGAGAACCTAATGAGCAGCTCAATCGCTGGAAGCTACTTAGATCAATTCCTAATAGCTAAATTAAGGGGGAAATCTCTGCCTTCAAGCTTGACTTTAATTTGAATTGTAGTTTATACTTTGCAATCGTTCTTCTCTCTTGAGAAGATGATGAACAGTAACGATCTGTATTTTTCTTTTGGTTGTTAATAAATATTAAATTTCAACAAAAAATAAAAAATAAAAAATAACGTAGTGACGGTAGAATTATCTATAGGTGTGTTTGTCAAACTTAACTATGTTTTTGCTTGTTTTTGATGGGTTACGTTTTTTGTTTTGTCGAAGGTATACTTTATCAAACATGGATCCAATACTTTTAGAAGAACAAGAAACCCTTGAAGAAAGAGAAGATCAATATGATGAGTTAGATGCCGATATTAATTTATTGGTGTTCTTAATTTTCTGTCGGATGATATGTTTGAGGAAACGACTACAACGAGAACTTCAATTGCAAATATATTAGCCTTAATCTCATCTGAGATAAGACAAGTTTAAGTGATACAAGATATATTAGCCTTGAAGAAATGGTTGCATCCTTCCTCCTAATAGTTGGCCAAAATTCGAGGTATTGTTATACAAGAGACACTTTTAAGAGATCAAAGTTTGCCATAAGCAAGAATTTTCACAAAGTTTTGCAAGCTATAAACCAAATTTCACCAAGTTTCATGGCTATGGCTGGATCCGCGGTGCCTCAAAAGATTAGAGACAATACAAGATTTTATCCTTATTTTAAGGTACATCATTTTTATTTTGTTGTCCATTAAATTATCTTTTTACGGAGCATAAGTTTTACCATATGTTTAGGATTGTCGGAGCTATCGATGGTACACATATCTTTGCAATGGTACCAAAGAAAGAAGCAGTCCCTTTCCGCAACAGAAAAGGTGATATATCGCAAAATGTGTTGCTTGCATGTAATTTTGATCTTGAGTTTATATATGTACTTAGTGGATGGGAAGGTTCAGATGACTCAAATATATTAAATGATGCTTTAACAAGGAATACTAATCGACTACCTAATCCAGAAGGTACGTATACATATTTTGGTTTGTAAATTATTGACTTTTTTAAATAGATAAGTAACTATTTTTTTATTTAATTTCCGGAAAATTTTATGTAGTCGATTGTGGATTTGCAAATTGTCGAAACTTTTAAGCTCCATATCGTGGCGTTCGATATCATCTACAAGAGTTTTCTGGTCAAGATTCTACTCCACAAAATGAAAAAGAGTTGTTTAACCATCGACATGCCTCCTTGAGAAACGTTGTTAAAAGAATCTTTGGTATTTTCAAATCTCGATTCCTAATTTTTAAGTCTGCGCCTCCTTTTCCTTATAAGACACAGACAGAAATTGTACTTGCATGTGCTAGTTTATATAATTTTCTTCGAAAGTACTATCGAACAAATAGTTTTCCCGAAGAAACAAATTCTGATGAAGAAGAAGAAGAAGATCTTGAAGAAGTTAATTACAATGATGAAAAAATTCTTGGAACCTATGATCAAGAATGAGAACATGCCAATCAATTGAGAGCAATAATTGCAACAAATATGTGGACAAATTCTATACTTTAGGAGAATAATAGATGATTAGTGAAAGAAAAAAAAGGAAAAGTCTTTTTGGTTTTTTTTTGTTTGATTTTGATTTTATTATAAGACTCAAAATTATTGTAAATCTATTTGGTTGATTTACAATAATCCGCTTATTTGATTTTGAAATCCAACTTATTTAATTTTGAAATCCACTTATCTGATTTTAAAATCAATAGATTCATTAGAATTTCTAAATCCATTAAATTCATTAAAATGCAAGAACCAATAACCCCCAATTAAATGAATTGGAATCATTGTGTTTGTTTTTCTTTTATTTGTTTTATCGTGTTTGCGTTTGGGTTTGTTGTAATTGTTAAGTGGGATGTGTATTATAATTAAAGTTTAATGGCTGAACAGAAAACAAACAACTTATATGGGGATTGCAATTAAACAAACTAGGTCTGAGCAAAAATACCCGGATCTGAAGAACCGAACCGATTAAGAAGAACCGAAACTTATAAAAATACCCGATGGATCCTAAACTCTTATACCCGAAGAACCGAAACCGAACCGAGAACCGATCGGGTACCCGAAATATCCGAAGTATAATTATATATCCATAAATATTAGTTAATTTTTTGGGTATATTTTGGTTTTACGGATATATTTTTTTTAGTTTTTTCGGATTTTCGGGTATATTTTAGAAATTTCGGGTATAAAATACCCGAACCGAACCATATCTAAAAAAATTCTGATATTTATCGGTTCTCAAAATTAGGACCCAAAAAACCCAGAACCGATTGGACCCAGATTGAAACCGAACCGAAACCCAATCGGTTACTATACGGGTCCAAAGTTCGTCTACCCGAAAAATTCGGAACCAAACCGAATACCCGAATTCCCAAGCCTAAAACAAACAAACAATACAGTCAAGACTCCATTAATAGCAAAATCACCTCCTTCTGTTCACTTGGGAAACTTTGCTTCTAAGTTCCCTCATTCGCGTCTCGAATTGTTGGCCTGGGCTTCTTTCTCTGAAGCCCACTGACTAAAACTTGTATACATTCTCCAGCCCATCAGATTAATTGGACGATTCATCTAATGACACCTGGACGGTCGATCTTTCCCCGATTTAGTTGCATCGCATTTTCCTCGATGACTTTGCCCGAAGAAAACTCACAAAACTTCGAAGGTAGCTAAACTTGAAGAAGAAGAAGAAAGTGGTACTCTCCGTAATTGAACTTTCGCTAACGAGTCCGGTGACAACGATCTCGTCCGTGTTGGTGGCCCCACTAACCCTCTTCTCGCCGACGGTGGTCTCACCACCGTCATCTCCAAGCCGAATGGCTCCTCCGGCAACTTTCTCTCCTCTTCTCTTGGTCGCTGGCAGAATCGTGGATCTATCCCCGATCGTGGACTCATTGTTGCTTTCAAGACGATCGCCACCATGGCTGATCGGTACTGTTCTAAACCCCCTTTTTTAGAAGGTTTTTGAAATCCGGATTTGGGGGTTAGGGTCGAGGTTTTGGTCTATGGAAGCTCCAATTCGAGTGACATCGCAGCAAAATTGTGTTCTTGATCTGACATTGTTGCCACAAAATCCAAGCTTTGTTTTGTAATCGAGAAATGTGAGGATTAGGTTCCAATTTTCCCATCTCGTGATGCTTATTAGTGAGCTTAACCTAGATTTATGTCCACCGGAGATCAGACACAAGCTTTTTCACTCTCTGAAAAAACTAAAGTTTGATCTTTTCTCTTGAAATGCTGTCTTTGTGATGTATTGAAACCAAGGAGATGTTCTGTGCAATGCATCGTTTCCAAGTTTCCTCCTGCGAAATTGACTATATAATTCGCGTTATTAGGCATAAAGATCATAATGTGTTGTCTGTTTTGACATGTGTAGTTTCAATTCCTTAGAGATATTTTCTTGGTAAGCTATTGATTGCTCGATATAGGCCATTACTAATTTGATGATCATTGTGTTCCAGGTTGGGGCTTGTTGCAACCATCAAGGTATGCTGTTTTGCTCACCAATCTTAATTTTACCATACTTACACCAGACCGTCACTCACCTACTTCCGTTTCATCGATATACATCAATATTCAGGGTTTTCATGGTATTTTTACTCGCTGCAGCAGCAAATGAATTCTTTGTCAAAGTGGCAGATGTGTTCGTAGAATCATCCAACCACGCTTCCTGATTAAATGTCTGTGTTGTCCTTGCTTTCTCGTATTGTAAGTATAAACTTTGTGTCATGTCGTTTGCCATTATTTTGAAGGATCGAGCAAACGAGATATATAAAAGAGTGGAGGATCAGAAGTCGAATAGAGGAAGAAATCAGGACGCCCTTTTGGCTGCATGTCTGTATATTGCTTGCCGGCAGGAGGACAAGCCACGAACTGTGAAGGGTACACATACAGCTATAAGAATCTTCTTAAGCATCCATCATTCCCTTCTTCAATGGCATCGTGCTTCTAATACTCTCGATTTGGTATAGAAATCTGTTCTGTTGCCAATGGAGCCACAAAGAAAGAGATTGGTCGTGCAAAAGAATACATAGTCAAACAGTTGGGGTTGGAAACTGGACAGTCAGTAGAAATGGGGACTATACACGCAGGTGACTTTATGGCGAGTTTTTCAAGCAAGACTTGTCTTCATTTGTCATTTTGTATTGTCTTGTTTCCTCCTAATCAAATGAAACTTTTTCGAATTGGTCAGAGACGGTTTTGCTCCAATCTTGGCATGAGCAACCAAACCGTAAAAGCAGCTCAAGAATCTGTGCAGAAGTCAGAGGAGTTTGATATTAGTTATAAGAGATCATATCCATGTCTCGTTAAACCTTATTATTCTCATTTTCGACATTTTTAAGTAGAAATATCAACACAGATATGTGACTTGCCACTTTCTCACATCACCAAGAGGTTACTGAGAGACAGTAGTCTTAGGATTCACCAAAACGACCTTGTACCCTTTCCCTGTTTGCGGTAATGAATTGGATAAAAGAAAAGGGAAAAACGGATATGTAGAGTTGGATTTTTGTAAAATCAAGGAGATGGGTTTGTTGAAATGTCATATCAAGATCCAAAACATCGCATGAGACGATATAGCAGACAAAACCCAACTGATGAAAGCTAAACCGACCGAAATCTGAAACCCAGACTTTCTATCTCTGCTCGTGACCAAAATCCCTGGAAGAAAAAATCGCTACTTGCCACAAAATCGATCATAGGAAACCGTAAACCAAACATCTTATCTGGAGAATTTCACAAATTTGCAATTACATGATGCGAACTGATACATGAATCGAGAGAAAGAATATCTGACTGAGAAAAACTAAAAAGGCATACAAATTCATAAGGAAAAAAGCAAAGCCAAGCCTCGCCGGAGACATTATGCGGCGTCGTCGGAGTCATCCTCGTATGGAACAAGAGCCTTCTCGTGCTCGATCTCCTTCGGCTCTTCATCGGACGCGTACTGAACCAAGCGCACACCGTCGTACGTCCTCTCCTCCTGTTACTCTTCATCTTGCGGCCTCCAAGCTCTTCTTTCTGAGATGCTTTCTTCCGTTCTTGCTCCGTCTTCCGTTCTTGCTCCGTTTTCTTCTTCTTCTCTTCTTCTTCTTCTCTCTTCTCCTTCTCTTCTTCTTCTCTTCTTCTTCTCTCTTCTCCTTCTCTTCTTCTTCTCTCTTCTCCTTCTCTTTTCCACGTCTGGAGAGCGTCCCAATAGCTGCACACGTCCGACTTCGTCTTTTTCATTCGCTGAGAGATGACATTCATCTCTACCGGATCGTCTCGCTGATCCTGCGTCACGCCCAGTAGGTATTTTTCTTGTGCATCAGTGAAAACAGAGACCTTCTTCTTCTTGTTAAGTTCGAAGAACCTTTTACGGATCGCCTTCGCATCATTGCACCCAACACTTTCTGCTAAAGCTTGCCAATTCTGGTTATCCGTTGAACCGATTCTCAACAGAAAAGTATCAATCTCGTCATTAGTCATGGATCCTCGTTCATCATCAAGTTGAATCTTCTTCTTCATCGTATCGCAGAGAGCTTGGGAGAAAAGAGAGAGAAAAGACGTATCGCACAGAGAAAAATGCTCGGGAGAAAAGAGAAAGAAAAGAGACTCGGGTCAATCGTATATATATACGTTTCCAAATCAAGAATAGAGATCTTGATGTGTTGAACCAATTAATTTTTCAGAAAAATTATACTTCAAAAAGTTATCCGGGTTTTGACAGTGCGTTAAAAATTTGGGTTGGAAGGTTTTGACATTTTGTGGTTAAGTTTAAGATAAAATATCATTTCAAAATGTGTATATTTGTAACTTTCAAAGAATTTTACTTTTATTTGGTTCGGTTTGCTTTTAGTCGGTTTTTTTTTGTTATTAATCCAAGGATTTTGTGGGACTGATTTGGACCGATTACTTGCTTTGTTCACCGAATAAACACAAACAAACTTTATGTTTATGAAAACAATTTTTGTTTTGTTTTTTCGGTTTTTTTTCTCATAAAAATGCAAACGAGATTATATCACTATCTATTATTTCTTTCTAAACATTTCGAATATGATGAACACATTTTAATCGAATCTTCGTGTCGTGAATTGTTTATAAGAACAGAGACAAGGTGATAGATATTATTGATGTAAATAGAGTCTTGTTGATATAAATAGAGTCTTTAGTGTTTATAAACCGGTACAATATAAACCGGTTGTTTTGTTTTCAATTTCAGTATGAGGCTTTGGTTTAGGCCTGGTCAATATATATATGAAGAGCAAGCAGCTTCGTGATGCTCTTCGCTTACTTGGCTTTCCGATCATCTTTCACCTCTTCTTTTCTCGTCTCTCTTGAGACAACCCGCTCTTACTTAACCGAGACGACATTGTCATTGCATTGACTTAACACACAAGTAATACTCAAAGTCCAATGCAATTTATTCCCAAGGATCGAATCCAAACGTCTTACAATAAAACCAACTTAAAACACAAGTCTCAATAATAACGTTTTAAATCAAAAACAACGAATAAACGAAAAGAGTAAATAAATTCCCAAAACCCCTGCACCACACCGGAATGTCTATTCCCGCACATCCTCGAACTCACCTGAAAAGAAAAGGAGAGGGGTGAGTAATTGGGATTACCCAGTGAGTGTAGATCCTGGGGACCCACGAACTCTTCCACAATTCAAACACATCACGACAAACGCAAGTCACAAGCTAAACCATCCAACACAACATGTCCAAAGACAACTCAAAGACAGAGAATGACCTCTAGATGTGTCAACACTCGTCACCAGCCGCACTGGGAACCACGATGTGTTCGACACCCCTGGGACATAAGCGTCTCCGCCCTGGCATCAATATACCAATCCATGTATCATCCGCCACCAGCCGCACTGGGAACCACGGTATGACACCCTTAGTGACACTCGCCACCAACCGCACTGGGAACCACGGTGTGTCAGTCATCATGGATCCATGGTCAACCATACGCCTCCCAGGTCCATCAAATATCACTAGGTCATCCGGGAAGGCACCCGCCTTTTCCCTAGACCCCTTATCGCGGCTTAACCGCCTAACAAACCCTTTTCCCCTTGGCCTATGCCCACGCATATAATATCCCCAAACAACTTCACGCACGCATTATTCATATCATCATGCAACCGTATTCCGTTTAACCACCTACACATCTAAGTGTTTACAAACATCACCAAGACCACAAATCATATCTACTGATATAATTATATATATACATAATATTATCAAACGTCAAACAACTACGCGTAGACATATAGCTACACGTAGGATGCACAGTTTAACAAGTGATTACTCGTCACGACACGAATGAAGAATAGAGAGAGTTCACGACCGGTCCTCACATTTGCCACTTGATGATGAATAACGAACCCGGTTCACCTTTGGACAGATTCGATGTCTCGACTTGATGTCACGTTTCCTTATACTTATGAAGCTCAAATCGGTTCTCCTTCAACCAAGAGTTATATATATGAGTCATGAACATCCCTGCAAAGTTTTGGGTCAACCGGACCTCGTTGGCCCAACCAAAAGACACAATTCATCAAACTGTTTCAGATGCGCGCTGCTCATAAACGTTTCAGTAAACCATACATAACTCTCAAACAACTAATCCAAATACGAAACCTTTTACAGTGTGGAAGATGGATGTCTTGAGGATATACTCACCGAGTTTCAGATCCATTAGAATAGTAAAACTCCTCCAAACGCTACAGCTTTCTAGTCTGATCGCAGATCCGCACTGCACATATCAGGCCTGAGAAAACAACCATAGATTTCATATCACAATTCCAAATGATGAACCGCTTCCTGTATTATCTAGATACAAGAGTCAGGAAGGTCCTTACTGAGTTTCAAATCAATCAGAACAGTTTTTCCAATCCGTTTCCATTTCCTACTGAAACTACTCAGATTAGAGATTCGGGCAGACTGCAGCGAATACGAAGAAACGACGATAACGTTTGACACATAACTTAGAATGCAACGAACTTGGTCTTCTCGGAAAGAGGAGACTTGGGGCTTTCCAGGGATAGGTAGATCGTCACCTGGGTTCACACAGATCGCCGGGAAATCACCTCATAAGGTGGCGGCGGCAGCAACTCAGTTTCATGATGGCGACTAGGGTTCACGGGTAAGGAACAAAACGACCAGGGCTTCGTGTAGCACCCTAACCCGGTTTTCAATAACTAGCCGGATTAATTTGCGCATTAAACTTAACGGACGCGCGTTTTAGTTCGATCAGACTCACCTTAGGACTTTCACGATTCGGTTCGGACAGGTTCTGACACCTCTTGCGCTTTGAATCGAGATAAATGGCTTGTCTGATCGAACTAAAACGCGTGTCCGTTAAGTTTAATGCGCAAATTAATCCGGCTAGTTATTGAAAACCGGGTTAGGGTGCTACACTTCGCCCCGCCTCTCAACCTTGCCTCTTCTCTCAGCTTTCTCTCCTTTTTATAAAGAAAAGAGGTGGGGATCCCTAGGTTTAAAATGGGCTCACGGGCTTACGGGCTTAATAATAACAAAATCTAAAATGGTCTGTAACATCGGGTCCAGGATGTTACATCTCTCCTCCTCGATCCTCCTCAGGTTATCTCTCTATCTCTAAAACTCTTCACAATATTTATGACATTAATTAATTGTGCTACATGTTCATCATATCTAATGTTTGCTTCGCTTATATATAAAGAGGGACGTAGAGGAAAAAGAAGAGGATGTGTATGACGATGACGTTGGTGACGAGGCAGAAGAAGAAGAAGCCTTAATTGGACTGTGGAGCGCGATTTTCTGGCTTATTAATTATAATGACACACTTCTCGTTGCTTTACTCTCCGACTACCTTGTCTCCACTCTCCACTATCCAGATGTGGTTATATTATTATATATAGCAGTCACCAAATTGCTGAGTCATAAAAAAACCTAACTTTATAGTGTATACTAAAGTACATGAACCAAATCATTAGTTACTGAATGAATTTGATTTGGAAATCCATAAACCTCTAACTATTTTCACTAGTTGGTTGCAGATTTATGTATATGGTTGCATTAGCGTTTATATGTTATGAAATAATGTTTATAGTTAATGAAAGATATACTACGTACATCCTTGAAAAATTTAAAATCAATTAATTGATTACATTTCTCTATTTTAAATGCTTAATTGTTACCGAAATCAGAAAACGTCCATTATGAATTCCACTCATAACTTTTAAAACAAACCAACCAAAAAATAAAATAGTCCATTATCTTACGTCATCGCAGATTAGCTTATGTCCATTATCCTAACTGTTTCTTCCTAAATTCATACATACATGGTAGATGCTATGTGTGCATTTCCATCGGACGGTCACGAAATTCTAAAATAAAATCTGATGGTATGCGTGCATTCTTTTACGGGCCTCTAGGCGTTATTTTGGTCATTTCAGCTTAAATGGGTTAGATTGCATGTCATTTAGGTCACATAAACAGGACGACTTTTTATTTTCCATTGTTCTTGGTCACAATCACAAAAACTCATGCTTCCACGTTGGCTCGATTTGGATATTATGAAGGAAATTCCCAGCTTTAAGCGTAGTAGTCATGCCCGAATTAATAGTTAAGAAAGAGCATAAATGTGTAAAATTAACGAATTTTAGAAATTATAAATTTATCCATCAGACAAAATAATGGTGAGTGGTCTAATGAAACAGATACAAAATATGATTTTTTATCGACACATCAAAGAAAGCTACTAGTAGACAATAAGAACGTAACATGGAAAGTTTAAGTAAAGAGTTTAGGGAAGAGAGATCAAGCTTTGGGAGTAAGAAATAGCACTTCCCAAACTATAACTAGCGGTGAAGAATTTACTAAAAGAGTTGAATCTAAAATTGTATAGCACGAGCTTGCTCTTGTCGTCGCTGCAATCATAGATCAATAACCTGTTGTCGAAAAGTGATGCGATGGGTGGCGTTGAGAAAAGATATTCCTCTTCAATGCAAGAGAGAGTTGAACGTAGATTTATGGAGTAAGTTTTGTGCCATGTCATGTTGTCTTGATTAAACGACCATATAGTTTGTGTGTCTCCCTTATCCTCCGATAAGCATAGGCGGTTATTCAAGGTGCACATGGCGATCCGGTCATGGGGTGCATATGCAGCAGGTATTTTCTCCATTACCGTAAATTCTTCAGTGTGGAGATGGAAGGATAAGACTTGTGTTTCTGTGACGGCATCAATGAACCAATGGAGGGATCCATGTGCGTGCGCTGGGTCTTTACCATGTAGTATCGGATGAGGGCAAGAAGCAATCACGTCATGCCTCCAAGTGTTGTTGGTGTCCAAAGAGAAAACCTCGCATGTATTAGTTTGGCCGTCTAGGTTTAAGCAATCAGAGTTATACAACCAAACCATCTTGTATATCCCTGTGATATTGTCTTTACCGAATCCAAGTAATGGGTACAGAAAGCGGTTCATCGGATCCCTATTGTGAGCAAGTGTTTGAAATCTAGCCTCGGGGAGTTCACGGTACCATCTAGTCGCGGGATTGATCACATAGATGAAGGTGCTTTTTGAATACTTGAAGAAGCTTTCTAAATATAGGCAAATCAGACCGTCGCAGCTCCGTGTAATTTTAACAAACTCAAACAGGCCTTGATTTGAATTGACAGGGTAATGACTATGGTTCTCCAACGAAACCCACGTTGCTCCCAAGCTCAATGTTCTAAGAGAAGCTTTTCCGCTGTCGTCAAGCCGAGGTTGGACCAAGAGGATACTCGGGTCTCGAGATTTCTGCTGATGCTTCAGATGTCTCTCCTGAAAACGTGGGGATTCGATTTCCCGTCTCCATAGTTTCGACACAGCTCTGAATCTCAATAGTGATTTCACAGGAAGTTTCTCGAGAATCTCTTCCACCACCACATCTTGGGGTGTATATACTACCGAACTCGGACTAATAATGATGTCTTCAACGTGTCTCTTTCTTTTCATCGGCATCATGGATGTTGCAAAAGAAGCGTACGTATGTTGGTTTTTGGGATTCTTCTTCTCTGATTAACATATCGCAAATAATATATATATATATATATATATAAGACTGTTAAGGTAATGTATATCGTTATTGGCCGACTCCTTAAAAAGGGGAATTATCGGCCTATATTTCCTTAAATCTCAACTAAATTTTCATAAAATAGGAAAACATATGTTTCTTCATAGGCTCTCAAACGTTTTAGTGAGTAGATTTCAAATTTTTCATATAGAGAGGTGGAAATATTTAGGATTAATCCTAATACATTGGTGCTTTATTTGTTAAATTATTTAGTATTTTCCTTTTATTTAAGGTATTCTTAACCTGATAGCGATCAATATCATCATCAGCTCTAATTTTAAGGAAAATATCCTTATCCAAAACACATGACGCGGTTGTGTAGGGTTTCTACCTTTTTCTTTCTTTTTAATTTCTTGATTATTTAAAAATTAAAATAGACTTGATTAAACTATTTAGAAAATTATTCATTCAAAAAAAAAAAAAAAACTATTTAGAAAACGATAAAACTTTTATTTTAAGAAAACTCTAGCTCAAGAAATTAAAAATCATGGTATTGGTAACCCTAAACCCTAGATCAAGTTTATAGTTTTCGAAGAATCATGGCATTGGTAACACTAACAGACCAAAGTCCTTAAGAGTATGAATTTGATTTGATGCTTTTTTCTCTATGCACTTCATATAGCTGATTGAAGATTAATAGTTTCTCAAAGGCAGGTTGTGAGATGAATTGGAAAGGAATATTCCAATATGAGACGTCCAATTAAGAACTGTTTTAGGCCGGAGATAAACACCGTTTTTTTGTTTTCTTACTTTCTAAAAAATTGCTATTTTTCAATGTTATTACTTTGAAAACTAGGACTAGAACAGTACCGATCAGCCATGGTGGCGATCGTCTTGAAAGCAACAATGAGTCCACGATCGGGGATAGATCCACGATTCTGCCAGCGACCAAGAGAAGAGGAGAGAAAGTTGCCGGAGGAGCCATTCGGCTTGGAGATGACGGTGGTGAGACCACCGTCGGCGAGAAGAGGGTTAGTGGGGCCACCAACACGGACGGGATCGTTGTCACCGGACTCGTTAGCGAAAGTTCAATTACGGAGAGTACCACTTTCTTCTTCTTCTTCAAGTTTAGCTACCTTCGAAGTTTTGTGAGTTTTCTTCGGGCAAAGTCATCGAGGAAAATGCGATGCAACTAAATCGGGGAAAGATCGACCGTCCAGGTGTCATTAGATGAATCGTCCAATTAATCTGATGGGCTGGAGAATGTATACAAGTTTTAGTCAGTGGGCTTCAGAGAAAGAAGCCCAGGCCAACAATTCGAGACGCGAACGAGGGAACTTAGAAGCAAAGTTTCCCAAGTGAACAGAAGGAGGTGATTTTGCTATTAATGGAGTCTTGACTGTATTGTTTGTTTGTTTTAGGCTTGAGAATTCGGGTATTCGGTTTGGTTCCGAATTTTTCGGGTAGACGAACTTTGGACCCGTATAGTAACCGATTGGGCTTCGGTTCGGTTTCAATCTGGATCCAATCGGTTCTGGGTTTTTCGGGTCTTAATTTTGAGAACCGATAAATACCCGAATTTTTTTGGATATGGTTCGGTTCGGGTATTTTATACCCGAAATTTATAAAATATACCCGAAAACCCGAAAAAACTAAAAAAAATATATCCGTAAAACCAAAATATACCCGAAAAATTAACTAATATTTATGGATATATAATTATACTTCGGATATTTCGGATACCCGATCGATTCTCGGTTCGGTTCCGGTTCTTCGGGTATAAGAGTTTAGGATCCATCGAATATTTTTATAGGTTTTGGTTCTTCCTAATCGGTTCGGTTCTTCAGATCCGGGTATTTTTGTTCAGGCCTAGTTTGTTTAATTGCAATCCCCTTATAAGTTGTTTGTTTTCTGTTCAGCCATTACACTTTAATTATAATACACATCCCACTTAACAATTACAACAAACCCAAACGCAAACGCGATAAAACAAATAAAAGAAAAACAAACACAATGATTCCAATTCATTTAAATCTAAATCGAGTTGGTCGCATCAAGGTTGAGACAGGAACGTCGCGTCCGCGCTCTGGTCGCTGCAGTAGAGACAACGATGCAGCCGAAACCCTAGTCTCTCAAGCACATCCCTTGCTATCATCACTAGTTGCTTGTTCTTCAAGGCACCTCCATTTTCCTTCAACACCGTCTGAATAGTGTTGTTAAACGCTCCATACGCAGACGTCTCATCCGCCTGACACCCGCTCAACAATATCCCGGCATCCACGTGTCTTTCACGCGCCGTCATATTCTCCAAGAGATCCATCAGATCCATCGCCGGTAACCGGAATTTAAGGCCAGCGTCGCCGCCAAAGATTTCGAGTAAGTGTGTGCCGATGTCGGAGGTTGAGATTCCGGTGAGAGAGCTCAAGTGGTCGAGGACTGCCTTGAAGGGCAAGGCACGTGATGTTATTGTTGTCATCGTCGTCGTTGTCTCCATGGCCAGATATTTATCGCCTGAGACGGAAAAGGGTCCGATCTGTTCTTTCTCATTGTCTATGAGGCCACCGCTATGGCAAGAGTCAGAGATCATGGTAAAGCTTGTTGTGGAAGAGTCCTTTCTTCAGAACAATATGTAGGTTTTCTTCTGTCTTGAAACGGAGCTGGAATTTTTCTCGCCCCAACTCTCTACCTGTAGATCGACCTTCGAGATTACAGAAGTGCAGCAGAAAGTCCACGACCGCACGAGGCTTCTGGACCACAGGATTGGTGACTCTCCCCACGAGGGTAAGTCTGTTTTCTTCAATCAACGCTGAGTTATCGCCGTCTGGAATACGAACAGGGGCACGACGAGCCGGAATCTTAGGTCCAGAGACCCATTTTCCTTTTTCCAATCTAGAGTACCGGTGAGACATTTTGAGGAGAGAACCAGAAAGGGTGATAACCACTCGTTGCAAGGAGCTTCAGCCAATAGAAAATCCTTATCGCTCAAGGTAACGAGCTTGGAGACGAAGCTACACACAGTAGAACGGAGGTTATTAGCAACCCAAAAGACGAAAAAACCCAGATCTACCAGAAAAGCAGAGTGGGTTCATTCCGGGAAGACGAGGCGAGGAACGCAGGCGCGGAAAGGGCGGAGGCAGCAAAAGGGGCCACAACTGGCGACATACGAGCGATGGTGGAAGCAGATAACCGGTGAAAGTACATGAACCAAATCATTAGTTACTGAATGAATTTGATTTGGAAATCCATAAACCTCTAACTATTTTCACTAGTTGGTTGCAGATTTATGTATATGGTTGCATTAGCGTTTATATGTTATGAAATAATGTTTATAGTTAATGAAAGATATACTACGTACATCCTTGAAAAATTTAAAATCAATTAATTGATTACATTTCTCTATTTTAAATGCTTAATTGTTACCGAAATCAGAAAACGTCCATTATGAATTCCACTCATAACTTTTAAAACAAACCAACCAAAAAATAAAATAGTCCATTATCTTACGTCATCGCAGATTAGCTTATGTCCATTATCCTAACTGTTTCTTCCTAAATTCATACATACATGGTAGATGCTATGTGTGCATTTCCATCGGACGGTCACGAAATTCTAAAATAAAATCTGATGGTATGCGTGCATTCTTTTACGGGCCTCTAGGCGTTATTTTGGTCATTTCAGCTTAAATGGGTTAGATTGCATGTCATTTAGGTCACATAAACAGGACGACTTTTTATTTTCCATTGTTCTTGGTCACAATCACAAAAACTCATGCTTCCACGTTGGCTCGATTTGGATATTATGAAGGAAATTCCCAGCTTTAAGCGTAGTAGTCATGCCCGAATTAATAGTTAAGAAAGAGCATAAATGTGTAAAATTAACGAATTTTAGAAATTATAAATTTATCCATCAGACAAAATAATGGTGAGTGGTCTAATGAAACAGATACAAAATATGATTTTTTATCGACACATCAAAGAAAGCTACTAGTAGACAATAAGAACGTAACATGGAAAGTTTAAGTAAAGAGTTTAGGGAAGAGAGATCAAGCTTTGGGAGTAAGAAATAGCACTTCCCAAACTATAACTAGCGGTGAAGAATTTACTAAAAGAGTTGAATCTAAAATTGTATAGCACGAGCTTGCTCTTGTCGTCGCTGCAATCATAGATCAATAACCTGTTGTCGAAAAGTGATGCGATGGGTGGCGTTGAGAAAAGATATTCCTCTTCAATGCAAGAGAGAGTTGAACGTAGATTTATGGAGTAAGTTTTGTGCCATGTCATGTTGTCTTGATTAAACGACCATATAGTTTGTGTGTCTCCCTTATCCTCCGATAAGCATAGGCGGTTATTCAAGGTGCACATGGCGATCCGGTCATGGGGTGCATATGCAGCAGGTATTTTCTCCATTACCGTAAATTCTTCAGTGTGGAGATGGAAGGATAAGACTTGTGTTTCTGTGACGGCATCAATGAACCAATGGAGGGATCCATGTGCGTGCGCTGGGTCTTTACCATGTAGTATCGGATGAGGGCAAGAAGCAATCACGTCATGCCTCCAAGTGTTGTTGGTGTCCAAAGAAAGAGAAAACCTCGCATGTATTAGTTTGGCCGTCTAGGTTTAAGCAATCAGAGTTATACAACCAAACCATCTTGTATATCCCTGTGATATTGTCTTTACCGAATCCAAGTAATGGGTACAGAAAGCGGTTCATCGGCTGCTGCTGCGCTGCTCTTACAGTCGAGAAATTTGGAAGCGCATCCAGCAGAGATTAAGACTTCCAATACGCTTCTTTAGCACTTGGGCGGAAGTACTACTGTGGACAACTTCTCAAACTGAAGCTTCTCCAAGGATTCTAAGGAAATTGGTCACTCAAGCTGCAGTGTATCACATTTGGAAACAGAGAAACAACTACCTTCACAACCAACAACTGATTCCTCCCAAAACAGTCTTTCGAGAAATTGACAAAGACAAAGACGATGTTTCCAAAACTTAATGATCTTATGGATTGATTAAGGAATTCATCTTTTCCTTAAAACCTTTTTGTTTCCTTGTTTTTTTTATTTCCTTTTTGGCAAGGTTACAATTTCTTAGGTTATGCAGCGTATGTAAAACCTCATTTTTCATTTTTCAAAGATATTTACTATTTGACAAAAAAAGCGGTTCATTGGATCCCAATTGTGAGCAAGTGTTTGAAATCTAGCCTCGGGGAGTTCACGGTACCATCTAGTCGCGGGATTGATCACATACATGAAGGTGCTTTTTGAATACTTGAAGAAGCTTTTTGAATATAGGCAAATCAGACCGTCGCAGCTCCGTGTAATTTTAACAAACTCAAACAGGCCTTGCTTTGAATTGACAGGGTAATGAATATGGTTCTCCAACGAAACCGACGTTGCTCCCAAGCTTAATGTTCTAAGAGAAGCTTTTCCGCTTTCGTCAAGCCGAGGTTGGATTAGGATCGGAGGATACTCGGGTCTCAAGATTTCTGCTGATGCTTCAGATGTCTCTCCTGAAAACGTGGGGGATTCGATTTCCCGTCTCCATAGTTTCGACACAACTCTGAATCTCAATAGTGATTTCACAAAAAGTTTCTCGAGAATGTCTTCCACCACCACATCTTGGGGTATATATACTACCGAACTCGGACTAATAATGATGTCATCAACATGTCTCTTTCTTTTCATCGGCATCATGGATGTTGCAAAAGAAGCGTACGTATGCCGTAAATTACCTATGCCGTAAATTCCTCTTCTCCGGTAATAGTGATATATCATGGTTTTTACCCATTTTTAGCCATGATATAGGTCTTGTTTGTAAAGTCTTTATAGTGTTTTTGTAGTCCTTTAGTGTCTTTTCAGGTTTTAGGCACGTTTGAAACTTAATTGGAGATATTGAAACATTCTAGAGCTTTTTGGAGCAAATCAGAGATCATGTAGCTGGGAAGCCGATTTGAAGCCCTTGTATCGACCGACACCAGCTGGTGTCGATCGATACTGACACCATGAAGGAAGGAACGTGACTCACTGCCCGTGTATCGATCAATACCACTTATGGTATCGGTTGATACCGTCATCCATGGAAAAGGAAACGCGACTTTTTACAAGTTTGAAGAATCTGCTCTTTGGCCCAGAAGACTCTATTATTTACAATAAAGCCCAAAACGTGTTTTAGCATTATAATTAGGTTTTTCAGCCACTTTTGTTGGCTACGCTTTATTTTATTCTATTTTCAGTGAGAGAGATTTTGAGGGAGACAAGTCAGAACTCTGTTCATCTGAGAGAAGATTTCGAACCCTTGTTTTACTCTCTTCTATTTATTTGACTTGATGATCTATTCAATCATGTTGCTTGTTTCATTCTCCATTAGAATAGTAGATCCCCTTTTAGGTTTATGGTTTTCTCATAAAGGATTTCATTGAGTGCTGGTAATTGATTAGTTAGGATTCATAATCTGAATTAGTTCTTCACCATAGGTTGTTCTCAAAGCTAATTCTAGGTTGATGAATCTGTAACTTAGATCTTAGGTTAATCGATTAGGCACGACAGTGCAATTGATAATCTGACAGAACTTAGGGTGAGCAAAATAGCTATCCGCAAAGAGATTTGGTTTAGTTGTTTTGTGAACATATCAAACCTGAACTTTAAAACTAGTTTAGATCTTTAGGATTTGCAAAGAGATTTGGGATTCTAGGATTTAGACTTAGATAATTCTCGCAACGACAATTGGTTAATTATAGCTTAGTGATTTGAGTTCAAGAACCGTGCATAACCTGAATCCTGATTAATTTCGGACATAATCGCCTTACATGCTCGACTTAAAAATGGTATGAAAATTTCCCTTCAGAACTCGTGCCCTTCTACTTAATGTGTAATAATAGCTACTCTTGTAATAATCATTGTATCAAACATGTCTTACGTTATGCTATTAGGAACTCTCTTAGTACAAATTTGTTTTACAACAACTCTACCAAGCGTCCAGAAGTTAGCAAATAAATCTACCAAACTTTGCATTACATGATCGCAAAATATTAGAAAGTTTAGACAACAAATCTACCAAATATTCAAAGGACCAACATCATGCCAAAAAACATGGTCCTTTGAAAGTATAGTTACATCAACAACTACAATATATACCTTAGGTAAACGAGCCGCATTTAAGTCAAAGTATGCGACATCCAAAAAATACAAGTCTACTGCGCTTCCAAAAAATATAAGTCTACCGCGCTTCCAAAAAATCTACCGTAACAGCTTCCTTAGTTAGCAGAATCTGTGTCAAGTCCATACTTGTCATCCGCTTCACCACGCGGGTTTGGATCAGACATATGGGCTTCTTCAGGTTCATGTACCTCATCGTATATCTCACATGCATACTTGAGACGAATCAAACCCATGTTGCTATCTATGAGGGGCTCCCAACAATGGCCAAGAGCTAAACACTCCACAGACTTGAGGGTATACACGCCACAATCACATGTTTGTTTGTTAGGAGGAGCTGTTTAGATCATGTATGAGTGATATTGTGCCTCACTCATGTGTCTCCTCATTTATGGTGGTGCAAGTTGCTTCAACAAGAGTGGAACCATCTTTGCGTACGCCCTAACACTCTCAAGTACGTAGCCATTTTTATATAAATAGGGGATGCAATCAAAGACTCTGACCTTTCTCTTGGGAATGTCAACCTCAACGGCCACCCAATGTTCGTTCATGACATTGTGGGCGATGTACAAGATATCCACATCTTGCCCCCATTTCTTGCATGTGCATGACATCTCATTATATACCCCATTCGCCATGTCGAAATAACCCGACGAAAACACCCACTTATTTTCCTTCTCCAAGGGTAAAAATTTATTGGTGAAATCTTTACACCAAACACAAGTGAAGACAGGATCGATGAAAGCAATCTTTCCGTCTCGATAAGGAGATGGATTAAGGGTAGACCTTTTTCGAAACATATTAAAGCATGCGGCAATATGCTGCACAATGTAGAAATATTGGTTAATATATAACTCTACCATCAAGTAAAATCAAATCTGCAAGCGTAAAACTAAATCTACCATAACGACAAGGCAAATGAAAATAAATCTACCACCAGGGAATTAAAATTAAATTTACCACGAGGGAACTAAAATTAAATCTACCACGAAGGAAATAAAATTAAATCTACCACGAAGGAAATAAAATTATATCTACCACAAAAGAAATAAAATTAAATCTACCACGAAAGAAATAAAATTAAATCTACCACGAGGGAAATAAAATTAAATTTACCATAAGAGAAATAAAATTATATATATCTACCAGAAGGGGAAAAAACAATAAATCTACCGATTATTCAATTAAATCTACCACTAGTACCTTGTCATGCAACCACCCGTATTCCGATTGTTCCCACGCTTCTTTAGGAGTCATAAGCGTCAGGTAGAATTCCGGTCCTGCATATGAAGTTTGTAATGGGTTGTCCCTGGAAATGACGTAAGTAATCTATAGTGAGAAAGATGAAATTCCTACTACGTGATCAAATTTTAAACAAAAATAAGGTTTAAATCACTTACAAATCCGTCGCTATGTAGTTGAGCAACTCATCTAGTTTTCGTTGTTCCACCTTCTCGAAAGGGTCATACATAGCAGTAGATGTGGTTACACCAACTATTATGCGTTTCACCGCCAAACTTCCTACGAATGGTGATAATTGGGTGGGAGCAAGGTTGCGGGCCCTTCTGAGCAGAAGGCTATTAATGGTTGTTGCAGCTGCCACCAACTTCTCTAATCTTGTTCCTAGAGCTGCTACCTTTGCGTCGTCCGAGTCCTCGTCTACTAACTGTGGGATCTTGAATGAAGATTAAGCTTTACCTCGTGGAGGTGTAACTTGGTCAGTGACATCGATACACTCATCATCTACTTTCTTTTTATTTTTTAGGTCAGGTTTCTTAGCTGCTTGCTTCTTCACTACCGGATCAGCCGGTTCTCTTTTCACTTTACAAGCACTCTTTCCTTTCGATCACGGGGTTTTAACCACCCTTGCAATCGGAAACTCTGGTTGCGACGTTTCATGCATCTCTACCATCCACGACTGTGGCAAAATAAGGTATTAAACACAAAACAAATCTACCAAAGAGCACAAAACAAATCTACCATAAAACACAAAATAAATCTACCATAAAGTACAAAATAAATCTACCAAAGACCACAAAACAAATCTACCATAAAGCACAAAGTAAATCTACCATAAAGCACAAAATAAATCTACCAAAGAGCACAAAACAAATCTACCATAAAGTTTCTTATTCCATAGATGTACCATAACAAAAGAAAAATATGTTCCATAGATTTATCACATCGGTTTTTAAAACACCAAACTTTTAAGTAAACTAAACACCCAAGTTCTGAGAAATGTGTTGAATTTTAGTAGTCTCATGTAACTTGCCATAAGTTCCCTACTGTAATTACAAGAGAGACTTGCGTACCGAATCTTTTTTCTCCGCTCCCGCTCCTTGAGCTGCATTGGATTCTGCATCTACCACATTATCAACAGGGTCTTGCTTTTCCCCTTTCTTTTCCTTCACCACATCTTCCGCCTCCATAGTAGACATCCTCATTTCAATGTCACTAAGTCGGACTCCTACATTGCTAACATTGTTGTGCATTAAGGCCAATGTGCTCGACAATTGCTGAATTGCCTTTAGGATCTCACTTTTCTCCACAGAGTTCTTTCTTTCCCTCTCTCTCTCCTTCTCTCTTTCCTTCTCTCTTTTCTTCTCTTTTTTCTTCTCCCTCTTCTCTCTCCTAATCACATCTAGCGGGATATCCATATCTACTTCCTTCGCTGCTTTTCCACTTTCCTCATTCACCTTCGCCTTCTTCTTCTTCTTCTTATTCTTCTCCACCCGTGAAGTCCCATCAATTTCTGTCTTCCGCTTCTTCACTCTAGGCGTCTCAACAAAATCATCTTCACTTTCACTTTCTTTAACGATATCCTTCCCTCTACTTTTCTTAACAACAGCCTCTGATTCCCAAGCTGTCTCATCCAAGCATCCATCAAGAATATCGTTGATCATGTTATGCAGCTTGGTATCCACATTTGGGGTAGAGGCTTCGTCTTCCCAAATTGGATAAATCTCTTCCGGAGGCTGCACCACCAATAGATTTCTCTCCCGAACCTACAAAACAATAATAAACCATGTTATACAATAATTCTACTAAATAGAATGACCCTGATTCCCAAGAACTCCCACAAAAAATTCAATAAACGAAAATGAAAAGTCTACCACCTAACCATGTCTTCCACCACTTAAAAACAAAAGTCTTCCGCCAAAAGAAAACAAGTCTACCAAAATCACAACGATTCCCATAATAAGTCTACCAAACCTATAGCTACAAGTCTAAGATAAAGAAGTCTACAATAATTACAAAACAACTCTACTACCAAAAGATAATGAAAAGTCTTCCACAAAAAGAAAACAAGTCTACCAAAATCACAACGATTCCCATAATAAGTCCACCAAACCTATATAGTTTAAAAGCTACAAGTCTAAAATAAAAAAGTCTACAATAATTACAAAACAACTCTACCATAACCTACAATCAGAATAAGCCTATAACATACCTTCTTGTCTTCGGATTTCCTCTTGTCCTCCTCTAAAACGGTTTCAAGAGTGTATCGGGTGCGAGATGAACGCCACCTAAGCAGAGGAACATCCAAATCATTTGCATTCTCTTCTCTTCTGCCAAATTTCTCTCCCAATATTGGAACCGACTCATATGCCCATATGAGCAAGGCATGGACACACCCGTGGAGGGTGTACCTATCTCCATCAAAAGAAGCAACTTTAATCGACACCATTAACTCTTTATACCCATGGCGACCCTACGGATGCCTCTAGAAAGCTGTCTTATCCATCACTCTTTTCGCACACATTAACAGGAGTCTAATATTACGATGAATACCCCATACACCAACTGACAAGATGAAAAGCAATGCCACCATCTTCTTCTTCTCGTAGCTCTATGCGTGGCATTTCTCCAAAACAGCAACTAGCTCATTAAAACTAGGACCGTCACCTGGTTTCACACCCAACTCTGCCCAAAAAGTTGTATGGTCTATGTCACAAGTGTCAGCCACATCGATGGGAACACAGTTGAGGCCGGTTATTTCACCATACTCGTGAAGTGAGAACCTAAGTGGACGACCTCCAATGAGTGACCACATCTCATATTGCCGGTCAACCGCCAGTTGGTTGGTCACAAAATGATGAACGGTCTTCGCAGCCCAGACATACGACTTATGTGCAAGCTTCAGCAGAACACCAACCTGAGAATTGTTCATGATGTCAAAGTAAATATCATCACCAATTGCCTGCCTCATCATCCCAAATTCAGACAGTTTGCAATTATTGTGGAAACTCTTCTTCTGCAAAGGAGATTTCCCTGCCGGAAACAGTTTGGGTGGGTAATCCTTCTTCCCGCTAGAAGAGGCCATCTCTGCACAAATTTAAGACATATTATTAAGTCTACCATTATGTACACAAATCTACCATCATTGAATATACAAATTTCAAATAACAAATCAATCATCGATATAAAAACAAAACAAATCTACCGTGATATATAGAAACAAACTTATCGTGATATATAAACAAACCCACCATGATATATAAATCTACCATCAATTAATTAGTAATCATCAATAGTTAACTAATTCATAACAAATCTTCCATATCGTACAAACAAATCTATCATCATTCAATATACAAATTTCAAATAACAAATCAACCATCGATATAAAAACAAAACAAATCTACCGTGATATATAAAAACAAACCTACCGTGATATATAAACAAACCTACCGTGATATATAAATCTACCATCAATTAATTAGCAAACATCAATAGTTAACTAATTCATAACAAATCTTCCATATCGTACAAATGAATCTACCATCATTCAATATACAAATTTCAAATAACAAATCAACCATCGATATAAAAACAAAAAAAATCTACCGTGATATATAGAAACAAGCCTACCGTGATATATAGAAACAAGCCTACCGTGATATATAAACAAACCTACCGTGATATATAAATCTACCATCAATAATTAGCAAACATCAATAATTAACTAATTCATAACAAATCTTCCATATCGTACAAACAAATCTACCATCATATACAAATTTCAAATAACAAATCAACCATCGATATAAAAACAAAACAAATCTACCGTGATACGTAAAAACAATCGTACCGTGATACGTAGAAACAAACATACCGTGATATATAGAAATAAACCTACCGTGATACGTAGAAACAAACCTACCGTGAGTAGAAACAAACCTACCGTGATATGTAGAAACAAACCTACCGTGATACGTAGAAACAAACCTACCGTGATATATAAATCTACCATCAATTAATTAGCAAACATTAATAGTTAACTAATTCATAACAAATCTACCGTGATATATAAACAAACCTACCGTGATATGTAAACAAATCTACCATTATATATAAATCTACCATCAATTAATTTGCAAACATCAATAATTAACTAATTAATTCATAACAAATATTCCATATCGTACAAACAAATCTACCATCATTGAATATACAAAGTTCAAATAACAAAACAACCATCGATATAAAAACAAAACAAATCTACCGTGATATATAAACAAACCAACCGTGTTATGCAAATAAATCTACCATCAAGTGTTACAAAATTAAACTTTCCTCATCGGAAAATCCTACCGTGATATGCAAATAAATCTACCGTGATATATAAACAAACCTACCGTGATATGCAAATAAATCTACCACCAAAATATATACAAAATTAAACTTTTCTCACCGGAAAATCCTTGCTCTCACCGGAAAATCTTTGCTCAGTAGACCGGAAACACACACTAACTAAGTTATCTGCAAAAAAAAAAATATGGGTTAGCTTTCGCCGCCGCAGAAACAAAATCTATGAAATTAGGGTTTTCACCGGCGCCAACCGCCGATTCTTCCCCATTGGCCACCGACACCAAGGCAGAAGACTCGCCGGGACCCTCGACAAGCCTCCCCCAAAGTCCAACTCCTTCGCCGTAACCATCCTCCTTCATCGGGTCTTCTTCTTCTTCATGGAACTAAAACGAAAGGTAAAACGAAGCAAGAGGATGAAGGGACTTACCGGAAACACGCCACTCCTCGTCGTAATCAGGCCGGAATCGCGTCGCCTCTCCAAACGTCACCGTTGCCAAATTTTGTCGCGAAGGTTTTTTTTTTTTTTGAAACCAGTTTTTTTGTTTCTTTTTTTATTTTAACATTCATTTTGTTATTTTTTTTTTCAAAATAAATATATCAAAATTAAATTAAAAAATGGCATATTTGTAACATAGAACATATAGATAAAATGGTCATTGACCAACTATTTTAGGTTATTCTAGTAAGATCCCTCCATAGAGGTTAGTTATGAACGAGGTTACTTTGATAAATTTCTCAAAAACAAATTACGCACTAATTCAAAAATAAAAAATAAAAAATAATCATGGAGAAGCGTATTCAAAGGCCCGTGGGGGTTGTGGCTCATCATCTACGGCCATAGCCGAGGCCGTAGTTGCTTGCTGGCTTTGGCCTGTAGCTGCTGCACCACCAGCAGGAGATACTATTGAAGTTGGCGCATCAGTCAGAGAAAGAACCTCAGGCTCATCCGGACGCAAGTCTCTGAGAAGGACGAACCCTGATGGAGCTAGCTTCACCGGTACATATCTGCTTTCCTCCATCAATTTTATGTATTTCTCCTGCCAAGGGACTACACGCGCTGGGTTCACTAGAATCTCAAACGTTGCTTCTGGCTCAGCCTTCTTCTCCACCGTTGTAGCTGTGGTATCGACCTGACACAGTAACACAGAGAATCTTTACTTATTGATCCAAACATGATCAAGACAGATGGGATTCATCATGAACATGATATTGTCTCCGTTCATAGAAGCAGCATTGGTAAATCGTAAAGCAGAGACTTGATAATTATTGAATTGACATTTTAGACCAAGATGTTAGGAATATGATTGCACTTTACCTGCATAGAGTCTGCTTCCTTCTCATTTGACGTTGCTTTTCCTTTTCCAGCTCCACTTTCATTACCAGGCTTTTCGGCCTTACCTTTCTGCTCTGCTTCTTTCTTAGCCCTAGCTTTGGCTTTGGCCGAGATTGAGAGCACAGCAGTTGGTAATTTGGCGGCGGTGTTGGCAGTAGCAACCGTGGTTGGTTTTGGATACTCAAACAAAGATGGCTTTGCGTGAGACATGAATTCAAACTTTGGGACTTTGAGATCGTAGTTCAAACCGATGAACGCGGTTGGTGAGAATGCCAAGCTTATGAAGTAAATCAACGGGTACCAATACCAAAACTGGCTGAAGACAGCAAGGCCAATGACCGCAGTGACTTTGTCATGTTTTGTCTTAGAGAGCAGTCTTATCGTCACATTCCTTCCACCAGCATCAAGAATACCTGAAGCCAAAATTGCTCCCATCTTGCTCATTGTATCTTCATGCTTGTCGAGTATTATCTTCTCAAGTTGGCGCCTGCAAAAACACAGACAGATTTTAGTCTACAAAAGGTAACTTTTCTCTGCCTCCCAATGCTGAAGGGATCAGCGCTTCACTAACCTAAATGCTCCAACGCGAGAATCGCTTGCTTCAGTTATTTGGACCATCACCATGGCCATGGCAATCAGAGCACCTTGACGAACAAAGTCAACCACATCTGATGTCAGTGGCTCCAACAGCGATATCGCCTCACTCAGGCCAGTGCCAGCACAAGAGATGCCGACTGCAAGAGCCGCGCCATAGCGAACATGCGGATTGTACGACTCAGAAAGAAGGGATACAATACGGGGAGTCTACAGTTAAAATATTCAGTGCAGCCTGTTAATGAGTGTAAGCAAGCACAAGCGCGCTAAAGGTGCTAAAAAATGGAATATTGTGTCAAAAAGTTATTGGGACAAAAAGAATATGGACTGACCTGCTCTGGATCAGAGTATAAGACAAATCCAAGTGCAAGAACAGCAGTCCTCCTGACATCATCACTGACATCAGACACAGCAAAGTGCAGAAGTTGGCGGATGGCTTTGTTGTTTGCGGTTCCACTGTAAGCCAATGCGAGTGCATACATTCCACCATAACGGATGATAGGATCTTGATCTCTAGTCATCTGCTCAATCAATGTATCTGCTCCCTCTTCTCTACCATAAACTGTGAGAGCTATTCCTAGCGCCAGTCCCCTAAAAACACAATACCGGATGTTGGTTATTGTAACATTAAAAGAAATTACCATGCACCCACTCATATAACCAAAAGTATCCTCCAAACTCTAATTTACCTTATTATCTTCTCATGCTGTGTCTCATGAGCATAAGCAAGCATCTCACTTGCCTTCTCAGTTGCAGTTCCAACCAATAATAGACCCATGCTGATGCCGGCAGCTTCCCCAGCAACAGCACTGTCAGTGTAAAGCACGCTTTTGATATCATCATATATGTCTTCATCAGCTGTCCCAAGAGCTGCCAAACCAAGACCTAAACAAGCTCCATGTTGAATAACCTGCACCCATAATTTTCCAAATGAAAATCAACTCCTCTAAACAAAAGACTATCTTCTTTGGTGATATAACAGAAGATTATCATGAAGAAAGACAAGAGACAAATCACCTCAACACTAGTGCTGCGTAGGCTATCACGGAGAAATTGCTTGATTCCCTCGCCATGGTTGGCATGGATAAGACCAAGAGCATATAATGCACCCCCTTCAGAATAAGGACTCCCGCCACCACCCGCTCCTCCCTGAGGCAAGTATGGAGCCATCAATGACCGACCCTGCTGTAAGTGACCCCTATGAATAACACCTAATCCCGCTGTAGCACTAAACTTAGCCCAATTGGTGGCCCTGCTTAGCCAATCCTGTATGAATGGGAAAGAAAACAAGATTAAATACTATGCCACAGAGTGATCTTTGGAACAAGTAAAAAAGTGATAGTGAAAGTAAAACTTTACCAAATTCTCCCTGAGAAATGTGTCAACTGTTGTTCCAGCATGCATTATAGCATTAGCATATATTGTCGCACTGTGACATACACTGTTCCGCATCTCAACGGACTGTTTGATTGTCTTCAGGATCAGCAGGTCCGATCTATAGACAAACAATGAAACATGTTACTATCTGGACGAAACGACATAAGAAAGAAATAAAAATATCGCTTAAAGATAACAAAATTTAAAGGAAAAATTAACTGCCTCACTTGTTATGGCTGTAAAGAAACTGGAGGGTCAGCTGTATTGATGTCTCTCCAGATAAAATTCCCTTAACCTTTGTTAACCTCTCAGCGTACACAGCATCAGCAGGATCTGTTTCATGCTCAATTGTCTGAGATGGAGTCTCATCTGTCATCTGAACATCCCCTGCAGTGTTCTCATTTTGAGCACTAGAGGTTTCTACGCCTTGAACTGCTTCTACAGGACGGGTCTTGGGTGCTGGAAGGCGGTCTCTAACATTCATGAGAAATGCCTGGTGCTCGTTTTCTACAAGATCAAAAGTGATTTGCAATGCCAATAAAGCATCATCCTTGCTCTCCGAACGAAGAAGCTTCTCCAATATGCTTGCAACACCTTGCGGTTCATCCAAGAACATAAGGCACTGACAGATGCTCAAATAATCAGGAGAAGCCAGCTTCTGGTAGACATTAACAAGCAACCGAAGAACCTGCAAGAATCAAATGAAATAAGGATGTTATCATGTCCAAATCCAGAGTACATAAATTCAACTAAAAGGATTTCGAACAGATGCAATGAGTTACAGCTTACCATAATATTTGCAAGTAAAGAAAAATTAAGATGTTTTCTAATCAACTCATAGTATCAGAAGCATACTACATCTATGAAAATTCAGTTCTGTGGCCACCAGACTCACCTCATGTCTATACTCTCTGTGGTTAACAAAAGAGTGGGAAACATCGATGCAGTAAGATAAAGTGCCCTGCACATTTTCGCTCTTTGTGATAGCTTCCTCCAACTTATCCAATCTCCGGCATTCTATAGCAATGCCCATGGCTTGTTGATACTTGCCGTCAGTGATACATCTGCAAAACAGAAAATCGTGTAACGAAAGTTGACTAACTAAGAAGACAGAAAAAAAAAAAAAAATAGGCGTCCATACTTGTCTAGCATTCGTTCAACAATAGCCTCCAATCTTGGGTCAATGTCCACCACCTCATTTGACTCGACTGCCTTAGATCTGAGAATAGCATATTCATCTATTGCTTTGGCTGAAAACAAAACAGAAGCATTTGATGAGTAAACATTCAACATCGATCGAACAGTCAGATTATCTTATCACGTCTCTTGCATAATTTCTCAAAAGAAAGATGGATGTGCAAGGTCTTATTGGATAGACAATAGGTGGTGCAAGCTATTTGCTTATTCTTGCATTTAATCAGGTTGGTCTGTTCTTGACTTTATAAGATTATAGTCAGCGGATATCCGAGCTACTGTTTACTGTCACAGATCTATGAAGAAAAAAAGAGAGCATAACAAGAAGCTTCAAAATCCTTACATAGAAGAGTATGAACATAATCAGAATCCTCTGATACATCAAATAAGGATCCAGCTCCAAGGGCATAGGATAATGAATCGTTAAGCTCGCCCAAGTAATAGAAAACCTGAGATGAGACAAGATTCAACAATGATCATGAGAAAAAAAATCGTATAATACAATCACATAACTTGATTAGAAGAACGCTATCTGTCAACTTTTAAGGGAAGCAACCATAATGTATTCCTGTAACATGCACTCAGTATGATATACAACCAGTCATCATGAAAGTTAAAAAAAAAATAAAAAAAAAGCTAAACTATACCTTGGAGACCAACAACGCAGCAAGCTGTCTTTGATGCTGATCGAACTCTTCATCTTCGTATAAGCTCTCTCTACAGAAAAGAAAAATATCTCAAGAGTCGAGCTATACAAATCACTATAAGATCTGAAGCTAAAAGCACAGCCTCTACAACTTCAAAGGAGCATCCTTAACTTATGGTCATTCAGAATCTACCTAATTTACTGCAGCAATTTGCTAAAAATTATCACTTGTGACCTAATCTAGTCAAGAAGAAGCAAGAGTAGTAAACAATATCCAAGCAAGCAAACAGATTCAAGTAAAAATAAATTTAAAAAAAAAAACTCAAGAAGAAAAGAGTTTAGAGAGAATACATGATTGGGACACTAGTGGAGATCTCTGGCCAAAATTGGTCGACCAATCTGTTGAGATATGAGAGGGCGTGAAGTTTCAAGGAAGGATGGGGTTCGTTGAGCATTGCTAGTAACCCACCGGCCGAACTAACCATCGCGGCGGCCATTAATGAAGAACCCTGATCGGAATATAAAAAACCCTAGCGGTCGGAAAGAAGAGTTGATCAGACGGACGAACAAGAACCAAACTTCGGAGGAACCTCGTCTCGAGCAATTACAAGATTTGAGAAAAGACTTCACTTTTTCAGAAGTTGAAAATCGAAATTCCGGACTTATCGAATATTAAGATACTTACCCAACAAGTCAAGTAATTACGCAACGCCCCTAATACTTACTAACGTTTTATATTTCCCCCCTAATAAGATATGGAATTATGGATCCAACAAGATCCGAAGTCGAGGAACCGGGAGAGGAGGAAAGTAACGGGTAATTGTAAATCATCACTAAACCAACAAACCAAATCGGTACGTTTCTCTCAACTTTTGGTTTTCTAAATAACCGGTATACGATTGGATGTTCAATAAATGGAAGTTTTTCTTAACTGAAACCCAAATCCACCGGCTCCAATTATGTCATTGATCATCAAATAGGAAAGAAAAAGAAAAAAGGGGCTTTGTATATAGTCGAAGAAGAATAACAACTATTGTATCCAAACAAAAAATTTAACCCTCTGTTTTCTTTATTTTATGTCACCCAGCTAGGCTTGGAATACAAATTGGGATAGTAAACTAGTAACCTAGAAAGATCTGATGTGATTAACAAAGTTGTAGTGAGTTAGTGTGAAATAGAACAGAGATAAAGGAATTGTCGAAAGGATTTCTGTATATTCACCAATAGCAATTTGTACAAACATATATATCAAAGTAGCTAGTTTCCTAAAGAGAGAAGATACTAAACAAATATACAGTAATTACAATTGATACGCAGAGTAAAATCATGTTTGATATGAACTCAAATCACTCCACAATTATCGGGATTTGATTCTCCAATATAGTGATTTGTTGATGAATTGTCTTGTAAGTCGGTTAGGGATCGATTCCCTTTAAACGTGAAATTATCAAACATCTTTTTGATCCGTCGAAATAATGTCATGTTTTAGATCCATTAAAAAATTTGGTGAGTAGGCTACTCGACAACTACATTTACCTTGGACAAATTAATCGAATGGTAACAGTCTGGATTATCCACTGTTTATTAAAAAAAAAAAAAAAATTGTTGTGATGACTATTACACTTGCTATATCCGTACGAGTTGCGTGTTCATCGTATCTATGATTGATTAGTATTTCTCTTGTGCGTATCAAATAAAAATGGTATGCCTATCACTTAATGGAAGATGACCAGAAACTAACAGGTCAAAATGTGTCCACACATGAGCTATACAAATATCTAGGTCTCTCTTCTTTTTTTTAGAATTTGGAAGAAGAAAAAAACTCTTTGGTCTTTTGGAATTAACCATGTTAGTTTCTGGTTTGCATCATTGATTGATGACACCTAAAAGGGTAATAGCTCACAAATAAATGAAATCACATTTTAGGGTTTAGACAGTTCAATATTCCATAAATTGACATAGCCTGTCCTCAGAAGAAAAAGCGAAAAAGTTGGCCACATCTTTTATCAAGTTGAATTCTTTTCTAGTAAATATTTTTTCTTTTAATCAGACCATAGAGTTTGCACTCTAGATATGCAAAATAGGAACACACACAAAATCTCAAAATCGGCTTCTTGTTTTGGCCAAAACAATGTTTTGTTAGTGGCCTTAAAAACTTCTACAACCTTCGAAATCAAATTTTAATCTAACTATGATATAAATGTATGATCAATAATTGGTGTCATAGGTTTCCCAATTCTTCAACTATATTTACATCAAATTGTTCTCTTTGTGTTGGATGAGATCAATAGGGCAGTTGGGTAGACAAAACATAAATAACTTGTCCAAAAAGAAGAAGAAACAAAACTTGTCCAGTGACCGGTGAAACATTATTTAATTGTTACTCAAAGCAATTATATCCTAGTTTTCTACAGGTTGAACCGGGCCGATCATGGTTTACTCCATACCGGTTCTTGCCATTTCCTCGCGATTATATACCAAACAAATTACATGCAAAATACCTCTTGATTTATTTACAATATATCTAAAGTAAATGTCTAAATTCTGATATATAGATAAAGAGTACTGAGAGATATGTTGAATTAGGGGAAAAATCGCATAAAAACATCTAAAGTGACAGTTACTGACATTTTAAACCTCAAAAATTTTATACTAACACTATAAATCTTCAAACCATAACTTTTAGCATAATAAACCCTCAACGTTCCAAGTACGCGCCATCAATTTTTTAAACAAAATAGTTAACTCCGTTAAAAGAGAGAATAAAATCCGTTAAAATTTTAAATTCCTTCGTTAATTATGACCATTTTAAAACGTAAATAAATCAATAAAATAATAATTAATTAATAATAAATAAATAAAAAAAAGCCACAAACCCCTCCCCAAATCGATTTAGGGTTCTTCTATTTTGATTTTACCCAGAAAACATGTTTCTCGACTGGATAAATCAGAGATCGACAACAATCGATAAAATAAAATAAGAATGAGATTGATAGCAATCTGATAGGTAAACAACTGTCACGATTTCGGTCCATATAATCTGTTATGTAACTCTACAATTACAATAGCAGTTGCCACCTTGAAGTTTTTTTTGCGATTTTCCGGTTGAACTAGTGTTGTATACGTGTATGCATATATCTATTTGTAAAAACCGCATACATCATAATTGACCATTTAATTTAATTAAACGCTTTGGCATAAAATTCCCCGGTTACAAAAAAGAAAGAAAGTATAAACAAAAATGGAAATGACTCTTACAAGAAGTAAACCAAGTGATCCGGTTCATTACGACTACGTACAGTACAGTGCACCATGCACATTGACAATAAGTGCTATCACGATCTCTCTCTCTAAGCGTCTATATATACTACCATGCGACAAGCAATCTCAAAAGAAAACATATCCTCTAGCTCTTTCACTAATTTCAATATATATAACTACAAATTTTTTTTTTAATTTGCAGGAATTATGGGTTTAATCTCCCGTAAAGCATGTGTGTTTGTTTTGGTGTGTGCTTTGGTCACAGAATTTACAATGGGAGAAACAGAGTTTGGTGATGACAAGCACTTGTTTCCTCACCCTCGTCCATTCCTCCACAAAGATGGCATCCACAAGAAGGGCTTTAAGAAAGGCTTCGGCGGTTTAGGCGGTGGTGGAGGTCTAGGTGGCGGAGGCGGCTTCGGAGCAGGAGGTGGTGGCGGTTGGATTGGAGGTGGAGTTGGAGGCTTTAGTGGAGGAATAGGCGGTGGATTTGGTGGTGGTGGCGGAGCTGGAGGAGGAGGATTCGGTGCTGGTGGCGGAGCTGGAGGGGAAGGAGGATTCGGCGGTGGTGGAGGAGTTGGCGGTGGCGGAGGAGTTGGCGGTGGTACCGGTGGAGGAGTTGGCGGTGGTACCGGTGGAGGAGTTGGCGGTGAAGCCGCTGGAGGAGTTGGCGGTAGTGCCGGCGGTGGAGGAGTTGGCGGCGGTACCGGTGGAGGAATCGGCGCGGGAGGTCACTGAGGGTTTGTTAAACTGTTATGTGCATTGACGAGGAGCTACAGTCCCATGCATGTATGTTGTCATTTAAAAAAAGAATAACTCAATTCATTAAAAAAATTAAAATATGATATAGTAAAGGACATGTATGTCGTTTCTCTTTTAGTCTGAGTCAACTGTATGCCGTTTTCGACTTTGTAATGATTCTATCTGGCTACTTGCTACTTGCTACTTGGTACTTCGAGTAAATAAATGAATAAAATTAACGATCCAAAAATATATGATAACACACCATATATATATATATGTAACCTTAACGACTAGACACTTGTTGTAGTAAGGCCACTGTCCCTCGAGGTCGAGCACGCAACCACACCACTCAACTCTTCCACAAATATCTCCCTTTGCATTTCTTTCCACTTTGATCTTTGCACACCAAAATTCCTTCTTCACATCGAGCTCTTTCTCCACACCCTTGACCACTTTCCAACACCTTTCTTCTAAATCTTACGCATCTAACATTTTCCCACTTGGACAATGGTAGTAGAAATGTAGAATATTCCCTCCATAAGGCCTTCACTACCGTACCTCGTCTTTCGCCCATTTATCTTCGGTTACTAGATTACATTTTGATTTAGTATCCTCTTCACGGTTTATTACACAATTGCTTAGTATCTTGGAGAATTGTATATCCTTACGTGAATTGAGAGTAGGTGATGTTGTCTCAGGTAGGGATAGTGGTTTGAAATTCCTTGCTTAGTCGCATACTATTTGTTTTACAATTTGATTTGACAGTTTCTGCTAGAGTGGTGAAGAGATAAGAGTCAAGCTTGGCACGAAGTAGGACTTTAATATGCTTACTGAATGTTGCAGTACTCCTATGATATGTAGCTGCAGTATCTACATAGGACGGAGTCTGCTGCAATGCTTGGTATTATTAACGAGCATATCAATTTCCAAGGTAAATGTGTTGTTTCTCATTTAGCCTGTAGCAGATTTTTTAGTAGAAGATCGAACTCACCGGTCGGTCATGGGTAATGTGTTGCAGTCTACTCTGGAAAGCCTACTTCCGCATCTGATGACATAGAGGCTAATCACATAAACAAATAAATTAAAAAAGAAATACAGTGTGGGGAGTAAGTATTTTTTCCTTAAGCTTCTCTTACTCTTTTTATCCGGAGTGATACATGTTGATGCCCAGTCCAAGGGAAGGGTATTAATTGTATTTGCACGTTCAATAGCTAACAATGCATTTTTCTTTCATAGCTGGTTGCTTGAAGACTCGCTAGAAGATGCATTGAGAAAACGAGAGGTGTGTTGTCTGATTCTGAGAAGGGACTAGGAGAAAGTACAGACGAGGACATGGATGATAGTAAGGCGATACGTATCTCCCACTTAGATCAGTAATTCTGAAATGGAAATGCAACAGCCAACAGAAAAAGCTGCACGTTAGGAGACCAGCATGGTTTCACTGGCGCCACGTGTAAAACCAGAGCTTGGCCTACCAGTAATGTACTTTCGAATCCTTTATCCAATTTTGTGTTAAAATGTGATGCAAAAAAAAATGACAGGTGATATCTAATGGTGATGCACATGATTGATTTAAGGAGATATAAATATATTAGTTGTCAAAGCTTAACCTCGTTTAACTTGGTTTTTCCCATCTCTATTTTTTCTCAGTCAGGTCAATGGACGCAGAGCAATTCATCACTGAAGACCTGAGAAACCGTATGCAGTTGAGAAGTGTTGCAATGCCATCTTCCAGCTTTATACATTTGTTAATACTCATAACGGGTAATTTCCACCTATTCCCCTAATCTTTTTTCTTGTGATGGCGTTCATTGTGAAAAACATGTTATTGACATTTATAATTATGTCATACATTTCCCTTGTTGGGTTTTTCGTGATTTTTGTTTGTGTTTTCCATGAGTGAAAGTAATCATGATTTTCTTTTCTGTGTTTTTCATGATTCTTGTTTGTGTTTTCCATGAGAAATCATAGGCTGGCACTGGTTGCAGGGTGAAAATGATGCAAATAATCAAACCGTAGTGTAGGACCAAATGGCATATGAAGTTATGCATTATTACTGGGTCACTCAGGGCCAGTTTACCCAACCACTTTTAATCCTCCTGAAGATTTTACTTTATCCTCCACAAGATACAACAAGTATGTATTTGTCCATCACCTTAATATACTCACTCATTAGGGCGAATATTTCTTGGGCATAATTGCCATGTATCAGTTTCTATACGTTTTTATGGCGTTGTTTTCATTGTTTCAGGTCCAAACTTTCTCCAAAATAGATTCAAGTGGAGACCGAGCATATTAATTGCATCAAGCGCAGAGATAAGTCTTCTCTTCTCTGTATTTTGTATTTTGTATTCATTCATCAAACTTCTCTCTATTAGTCGTATTGATCTAAGAAACTCGACTGATTTGCTTAGCTGTAAAACCAATGTTAAAAAAAACCCTAGACGCTAGTCGGGCGGCCGAGTACCGCCTAGCGCCTAATCAATAAATCGGAGATTAATCAGTGATTAATTTTAGAGCTTTTAATGTATTTTTAACATGTTAATCCATTATAATTTATAATTTAGATATAATATTGTGTTCAAGATTGGATAAAACACATGAAAATAAATATTAAGTCTAATATATTACGATTTTCACTAAAAAATATAAACATAAGTTGGACTCATCAAATTTTAGAATTAACTAAATTTTTAATTTAAAAAAAAAGAAAAAAAATTGGGCATAAATTCTGTCAAGGCGATGATTAATCGGCCTATGCGAAAATTAATCGGACAACCAATTTATTGACTCGATTAGTCATAAATCGCAACGATATCTTACCGCCTAGCGTCTAGGCAGCTGCTTTTTTAGAACATATTGTGTATATATGCATTAATTGCTTATAGAAGGAGTAGGAGAAGGTTTTTTAAAATATTTTGACTTTTGAAGTTTTATAATAATAATTATCACCTAAATGTAATAAGCCTTTTGCATTTAATTGGAATGAAGAAAGAGTAAACTTGAAATGTAGTTCTAAAATTAATAGTATGAAAGTCAACTGGTTAATCTACAGAAGAGGTCTTAGCTAGGAATATTAAAAAAAACCAAGAAAATAATCACAAATGAGACAACATAAGCACTTTCTCGAGCGTAAACGGAAGTAAAAACTCGACGGAGAAAGAATGTTGGCTTATCGACAAAATGATTACAGAGAGAATATTCCCAGTATCACCGGTCAAAAGGGTACAATGGTACTTCTCCGGTGAGATCTACAAACCTTGTTTTTAAGTGACGGAGGATTTGCAAACCGGGCAAGCTTTACTCCGTCCTAGCCATGGATCAATGCACTGCACAATACATAATAAATACACCACAGATCTTTATATCGCATAAACAAAGGTTGGTTTTCGAATTTCTAATCTAAGAAAGGGTTTTTTATTTGAATCTGTGAAGATCCTTACATCTTTGTGGAATTTGTGAAAACAAGGAAGATGACGGATAGTGTCCCCAATCGTCGGTGTTTCCAGACAAATCACACAAGTTTCTTGAAAATTATCGGTCTGCAAATTACACATAAAATACCAAAGCTTAAATAATAACAAAACTTCAATATGAAAAAAACAAATTGGATTTCACAAGTGAACCTTGACTTACTTGAACTGTGGACTCTGGCAAGTTGTTAATGCGATTAGTAGAAGCACCGCCATGTCGATGGTTGTTTTCATCAAGAGCTAGCAGCAATTCGTAATCATCTCTGCATCGTAAAATGTCAAAGATCAAGTTCCATATATTTAACAATCATATGGTAAATGATGAGAAAAAAGCTAACACCAAAAGATACCATACTCAGTAAAGTCACGATCCATATGAAGAAGATTACTATTGTTGATGGAGTGTCCAATAGCATTCTCTAGATCCTCCAGAAAATCCATTCTCTGTTACATTGAAAAAAGAAGGGTAAAGAATTAATTTTTAGTTTCACGCGGCATTCGGGATATAAACAGAGTTCATCAAAAAGAGTACCAAATCTAAGCCCATGTCATTTGGAAAACGGAGATTCAGAGCTCTGTGTAGTGAAGCAGGTGCACGGCCTAAACGCTGACCTCCTCTACCCCGTGCTGGTGCTCTAACAGACGAACGAGCCTGTGGAGGATTCAAACGTCTCCTTGAAGGATTTTGTTGCAGTTGTGCTACCAGCCGACTTCTCCCACCTGGATTTGCCTCAATCTGTAAATTATATCCATTACTCCATTAGCATAAGCAACTGTTAAGATCTTCAAGATGATCTTAAAGCCAGATTCTTTTTAAGTGCAAGTTTAAGAAAGAACACATCCATGTTTGACAATGATTAGCCTCGCATCTGAACACAGAAAACCGATAGAACCCGGTGAAGAAAACACTAACGCAGGAAAGTTTAGTGTTTGTGACTTACGGTACTAGAGCTTCTGGTATTACGAGTAGAAGTACGACTAGAAGAAGCACGGACAGAATTCTCTTCTTGTTCCAGCAACCTGGCTATGTTTTCGTCGATCTGTTACAACGTATGAAGTTGAAATAAGACCATTAGAAACCTTGATAAAAGGATGGAACATATAGAGGATATCCAAAAAAAAGAAGACAAGGAAAAGTACCTGCTCGTTTCTAATCACCGTGGCTTCTTGGTACAGCTGTTCTTGCAATTCACGGGCCAATCTCTCATCTGCTTCTATTTGTCTTACTTTCACATCAGATTCATCGTTTTCAACACGTCTAGGACCCCGGAAGACCCGTACTTCAGGAGATGAATCTTCAATTTCCAACACTTGTGTGCCTTGTCTTTGATGATTCTGAATTCTCGGTGGCCTTGAACTAGATGGTTCCACAGAAGATCCAAAAGCAGAAACCTCTGGCTCATCTGAAACCCTCAAAGTAGTAAATCCATTTTTTCGTCGCCGTTGTTGTCTAGCTTCTCTGTCAACTACACCGTTTTCCTGCACATCAAGTCTGGAAACGGAACTACAAATTCCACGTGTGTCACTCTCATCCCTCTGATTCATTTCATGGTCGATATTTAATTTCCGGTTGCGCGTACTAACCCACCCCTCCATCAAGGCATCTCTACTCGCCACCCTATTTGCATTGATTCAAACTTTTTTAGCACCCAAAAAAAAAAGGAATCTTCCATTTGAAACCCATTCAAACATCTAATGAAAGATAAGGAAGAAATATTACCTGCTTGGGGAAAATTCTGGTCTTTTTCCTCTAGCTCTTCCACGAATATGATTTTCAGAAACAATCTCTCTTATGCCAATCGAAGATGCAGTTTCAGGAGCTATTTCCTGTCCGACAGTAACTGTATCCTTGGAATTGGTATCAGCAGCTTGTCTAGCTCTAGCTGCTATTGCATGTGGAGATATGCAGCCATGTCTTACCAGTCTTTTAGTGCCTCTATTCGGTTTTTTGTCACTGGAAAGGTCAATTGTTTCTCTATTAGAAACAGAGCCACAATCTACTTTTTCTTTACCCTTATTACTATTCCCAGGCAGCTTAAGAGAGTTATGATCACCTCGTAAAGGAGAACAATCATTACTTGAGCGCAATTCTCTTATATCTTCAGAAGGTAAGCACCTCGATGCAGTAACATGAGCATGTCCATTACGTTGATTTAGATTTATAACCGGGTTTCTCTCTAGCGGAGCCGCGCAAGGATCAGTGCAGATGGATTTCCCTTTATCCTTCTCGACCGCCGTTCTCCTAAACAAAGCATTGCTTCCAGAAGCACGAGAGCGATGCCCGTTCTCAGTTCGTCTATCAGTATATTCCCGGTTTTCCCCAAATTCAGGGACTGGTGTTGCACTACCGTTAAGGTAATTACGGTATCCTTCTCTAAGATATCTAACTGGTGCTTCTGGAGAATGTGGTCTTCTCTTAACCTCTCTGCTTATAGAACTACGTCGCACCGCTCTATCTGGAGTATCAGGTATGCTGATAACCATGTCAATGTCAGTGTTCTCCATCCTGAAACAGCTAACCAAATAAACAAGTAAGAAACTGAAACAATGCTCACATAACATTGTACATTTAGCAACGGATTTCTCTGATTAGAGAGATGTGAATTTGTGTGTTTAAGACTTGTTAAAACATAAACCCCAGATTATAACATAAGCAAACACTACGTCCCCACTAAGATTAAGATCACAGAAGCAACAAAAACAAACACAGGTCGAAATATTTCAAGCGAATTATAGACAAAAACAATATCACATTCCTTGAAGATACTATCATCAAAATTTAGATACGAAACAAACAGAATACAGAAAATTCAAAGGAATTTTAGATAATAACAAAACGATGCAACAACTTGTTCCTCCCCATGAAAAATTATCGTACAGAACAAATCTCAGGCATCTACAAATACAAAAGGAAAGAGGAAATTACCCGATCGGAATATGGTTCCAAAGCGCGAATCGAAACCCTAATTGTTCGATGAGAACCAAAAGCATCGATCAAATCATCTCATCTCCTGCAACAACGATTGGACCTCAGATCATTCCGGGTCGGGTAAGGGATTACTGGGTCGGGGGTTGGATCTCAATTTGATGGTGTTGGACTTAGACAATTCGAGTGGGCTTAGGTCCGATCAATTGGACTTAGACAATTGGAGTGGACTTAGATAGTTGTTTATTATTTGTTTGATTTTATAGAGGATTTTTAAAAGTTTTGATTTTGCTATGGGTAATAACACATTGTATTTCGGTTATATATATATATACTAGATCCCGCGTAATACGCGATACAATAATAAAATATTTAGATTTTAAAATTGATAACATGAGTAATTATGATCCATATAAATATATTCTAAATAAAGATTTGTTAAGTTATCCATAAATTACGTTTTATGATTAAGACATTAAAAATTGATTCATATTTTCCATAAATCTGACAAACAATCTCTCTAAATAAATGATAATGTTAAAAAAAAAAACATAATTTCCATTCTATTGTATTTTCTTCTCTTGCTTTACTTTTTTCTATTTTAGTAATTTCCATTCAAAAAATTCTTTTTTTGTTCAAACACTGATTTATAGAAGCTTAAACTAATAATAAGAATAACAAAAACTTAGATGATGTGTTACGTATACATGACCGCTTTTAAAGGCGGTTAGAAAATAACAATAAGTTTTCATTCACATTTAGGAATCGGATGGAATCGGATGGAAGAACAAAACATGAAAATGTGTGCACAACATTCACATACCTAATATTGAAAGGTGTGAAAAAAAATACTTTGGTCTCTTGTAACAGTTTAAGAAATAAAATTAGAAAAATGATAGTGTATAATTTCATGCATGTTTTATGTATGATTACATCTCTAATTTTTTTTCCTGAATAGACGCTATACGTTGGATTGTGATCAATTTATCAACCATATCAAATAAGGTGACTAATAAATAGAGTGTAATCGTTACGAAATTTTATCGAGTCATAAAATTAATTTGATGGCACACAACCGACTATTTCATATGATATGTTTGGTTGAAGGGATACATATATTAATATTTCAAATTTTTATGTAATTTATGGCATTGGATCATAGGTTGTGTATGAATAATCAGCAAATTCTTAGTTCACATGAAAATTGGCAGTTTTCCCAAAATATTCAGCTACCCACTTACTCCATTTCATGCTTCCAAATCTTAAAGTCAAATTCGATTTTATTGTTCAATAACTCAATTAGATTCTTATTTTGACGCATTATGTTTTTTCGAAATATTTCAAATTTCAGCACAATTTGATTACCTTTATTGTACGTTGAAATTCATAACGCGTTTCCTCTTTCAACGATAAATAAACGTTTCTAATTGAAATTATTATTTAATTAATTAGCTATATTTTTCCAATAAGAATTACTACTAGTATATACTTTACACGCAGTCATCACATAACGTTGACAAGTACGATATGACAACGTACTTCTTTGGGATTTGTTTGATGGCAAAACTAAGAAAAACATAGTACAATAATCATTTATTGGGATAATAATCAAGTCACCAATTGCCTCAAAACCAATTATTTTGGCAGTTTCTTTAATAAATTATTCGAGGAAATATCCTCTCTCTTTTTCTTCAATTTGGCCTCTTCTGCATCCAATTTAAAACATTACTATTTTTATAACATTACTATTTGTTTGGTATATACAAAATAATAATTCACCAAACTTATTAATTACAATTGTTTTGTTTCAATGCTAGTAATTTGTTTTATTTTTATAATGCTAGTTACTACTCCATCGGTTATATATTAAGTGATGTTTAAAGTTTTTGCACATAAATTAATGATTCATTTAATTTTTATTTTTTCTATACTAAAAACATCATTTATTGTACATTTAAACACAATTCAACCAATAAAAAAACAATATGCAAAATACAAAAGATCAAAAATAATAAAAAAAAAAAACTATTTAATTTTACTTTGATTTGTAAGATCATCATTTATTTGAAAACAAAAAAAAACTTCTAAAACATCATTTATTACCGGAGGGAGTACTATATTTTATGCTAATTTTTGGAGTAATTTTATTAGTTTATGACTATTTAATTTCTTCAAATTTGACTATATTAATTTCTCCATCTATAGTAATATTACTATTTTAATATTATTTTTTGTCCTAATATATTTGGAGGAGCTTTTAACGGTTATCATATCTAATGGTTCTTCCCAGATTCCATGTAAGCTTCCCGACCGGACTTTGAACCTTCCCATTAGAGACAGCCAAAGGAACCGTGTCCATCTGCCTCTAATTATTCCTTTCTTCCAACTTCAAATCTACTTCACATCATCTCCTCTCTTTGCCTAGATCCCTTCTTTCCACAAAACTATCTTCTCGGGCGGGTTTTCCCCGATCTGGGTCGGATCTGATTCCTCGGAAGCAACGAATCTCGAGGCTCCTTTTGTTTTGCCTTTCGGGGAAAGGCGAGAATAGTTTCCAAGAGGGGCAAAAAAAAAAAAGATAAATCTTCCTTACTTCTCTGCAGCTGATTAGCTTCAATCGTCTTGATCTGGGTATAGACAAAACTTTCCTTTTTTGGCAATTTCTTTCTGGGCTCGGAACACTTTCGTAGACTTTGTTTGGGATTACGAATTCCGATCTGTTTTCGGGGTGTTGAGTGGTTAAATTTCGATTCCTAGTGTCTTATCTCTGTTAAAAAGTTGTCGGCTTTAGGCATTTGGGGATTTTGCTTGGGTTTTAGGTTTTATCTCCAATTTTCAGATTTGTTTACCCTAATCTGATATTGGAGAGTTGCAATTAGGTGTAATTTCCCTAAATTTGCAAACTTAAATTCTGTTTTCTCAGTTGAGAGGGTTTCATAGGTTTTAAGATGATGGGACTTGAGTTGGGTTTCTCCTTGTGAAAGATTGAGTCTTTTTAAAGCTTAAGTTTGTTATATATACACTCCTGCTAAATGGCAAGCATCATTGATGTTACCAAGTATGGTCATAGTCCTGTTCACCAAGCTGTTGTCACCAGAGATTACGCCGGTCTCAAGAAACTATTATCCGCTCTTCCGCAGATGCGTGACCCGTCTGAGGTTAAAAACGAAGCAGCTTCTGTAGCTGAAGAGACAAAAGCTGATTCAATTGCAGCTGTTATAGACAGGCGCGATGTCGTTAGCCGAGACACGGCTCTTCATTTAGCTGTAAAGCTCGGGGATGAGACCTCCGCGGAGATGCTTATGGCTGCAGGAGCTGATTGGAGCTTGCAGAACGAGCACGGATGGAGCGCTCTACAAGAAGCTATTTGTGGCAGAGAAGAGAGGATTGCGATGATTATCGTTAGGCATTATCAGCCTCTGGCTTGGGCTAAATGGTGCAGGAGATTGCCTCGGCTTCTGGCTACGATGCATAGAATGAGAGATTTCTACATGGAGATCACTTTCCATTTCGAGAGTTCGGTTATACCTTTCATTTCTAGAGTGGCGCCTTCGGATACTTATAAGATTTGGAAGAGGGGTGCGAATCTTAGAGCGGATATGACATTGGCTGGATTTGACGGTTTCAAGATTCAAAGATCGGATCAGACTATACTTTTTCTTGGAGATGGGTCAGAGGATGGTAAAGTTCCTTCCGGTTCTCTCCTTATGATATCACATAAGGATAAGGAGATTATGAATGCTTTAGACGGTGCTGGTGCTCCGGCTTCAGAAGAAGAAGTTCGTCAAGAAGTGGCTGCGATGTCCAAAACGAGCATTTTCAGACCTGGGATCGATGTTACTCAAGCTGTTCTCTTCCCGCAATTGACATGGAGGCGTCAAGAGAAGACGGAAATGGTTGGGCAATGGAAAGCAAAAGTGTATGATATGCACAACGTAGTTGTTAGTATTAAATCAAGGAGAGTCCCGGGTGCAATGACCGATGAGGAGCTTTTCTCAAACACTAATCAAGAAAACGAAACTGAAAGCGAGGATCTTGGAGATATCTTGACGGAAGATGAAAAGAGGCAGCTAGAGTTAGCACTCAAGTTGGATTCACCGGAAGAATCTTCTAACAGCGAGAGCTCTAGGATTCCTCAGCCGCATAATAGTTGTTCTTTCGAGGATCGGGAGATTCCAGTAATGGATGGAAACGGATATTGCAAACAGGAGAAGAAAGGATGGTTTAGCGGGTGGAGGAAACGAGAGGAAGGACACAAACGAAGTAGTGTTCCTCCAAGAAGTTCGCTTTGTGTTGATGAGAAAGTAAGCGATCTTCTTGGGGACGATGATTCTCCATCTGGTGGAGGAAGACAGATAAAACCGGGAAGACACTCAACGGTTGAGACTGTTGTGAGAGACGTAAACCGGGGAATGAGAGATTCATCAAAAGCTTCAACATCAGAAGGCAGCGGCAGTAGTAGTAAGCGAAAGGAAGGAAGCAGAGAGAACGAGTACAAGAAAGGTCTTAGACCAATTCTGTGGCTTTCTGAGAGATTCCCATTACAGACAAAAGAACTTCTTCCATTGCTCGATATCCTTGCAAACAAAGTCAAAGCAATTCGGCGTTTAAGGGAGCTTATGACCACGAAACTACCATCCGGAACATTCCCAGTCAAGGTCTGTTTAACCTTCAATGATCATCATCATCATACTATTCAATATTTTACTCATTTCATTTAGATTTTGTGTCGCAGGTTGCTATTCCGGTGATCCCTACGATTAGAGTACTCGTTACATTTACAAAGTTTGAAGAGCTAGAAGCTATAGAAGATGAGTTTGTTACACCGCCATCGAGCCCTACTTCGTCAGTCAAGGACAGCCCCAGAGAGGTAACACAGACCTCATCAAGCTCGTCCTCCTCATGGTTTCAATGGATCAAAACACCGAGCCAACGTCCATCAACAAGCTCGAGTTCTGGAGGGTTTAATATTGGTAAAGCCGAAAACGGTCAAGACCCATTTGCAATTCCAATGGGATACAACTGGATCACATCTGAAGAGAAGAAAAAGAAGATCCAAGAGAAGAATAAAGCTAAGAAAGGCAAGTCATCTCAGAACAGCTGAAGAAACCAAAAACAACTCACAAGTAAGAAAATCTTTCTGTCTCTGAAAACATAAAATACTGAAATAGGAAAATCTAGCAGGTTATTATTACTGGTTAAAAAAAAAAAGATCGAACCTTTTTCCTGGTTCTTGTACTAATAAACTGGGTTTATAATACCAAAACCAGGGAAAAACAAATTCAATTAAATATAGGGGGGGGGGGGGGGGGGAATTAGGGNGTGGGGGGGGGGGGGGGGGGGGGGAATTTAAGGAATGTTGTGGGTTTATGTTGTTGTGACTTTATATTTGCTAATGATTCTTTCTCTGTCTTTTGGCTTAATCCTTGGAGATGATTATTATATCTCTGCATCATCATCATCTTGAAATAAGCTGAAGTTGTTGGAGATGTCAACATTGTTTCTTCAAACTTTGCATTTCGCAGATCACTTTTGATTTTTTTCTCTCCTCTTTCTCTCTCGGCGTTATTAATTTCTCCATTAGGCTAAATACTTCAAACAGAAAGATTGAGAATTGTTCTTCAAAATCCGATGATAAACTCTAGTCTCATGAGCATAATTCTGTTTATGTCCAAACAATGTTAAAGTGTTATGACTCTTAAGAGTAACTTTAAGTTGAGTGTTTTTACTCAATGACGAAGAACTGTCTACTAGATTCAACTCATTTCAGACACGGTGGTAAGGAAAGAAGAAAAAGAAAACTCAAAAAAGATAAATTAATATTGTCATTGGATTATACAGACACCACAATATTTTCTTTTAGAATGTCCTGCATGCTCTCCATCCTCCGACGCGCTGCAATTAAATTTCACAAACGCAGATTAATGTCCTCGTACCAGTATAAGGTAAACCGGTAACTAACGGTTTTCCGAATAAAATCGATCCAGATTCCAAAAATTATAACTTTTCTTACATAAAAAATTGGATCCTTTTAGTTCTCTGTTTTTTCTGGTAAATCTTATAACAGTTCTCTTCTATATGTTATAACAAAAATCTAACTAACCGTTACGGAAAACAAAACCTTCAACAGATATAAATAAATGTATGTATGTATGTATAGAATACCTAAGCTCGAACTCTTGAACATGAGCAATATCTTTGCCATGAGCATCTGGCCAGCTTACTTTCCTCTGTTCTAATCCTTTAACGACCTCCGTCTTGGTCTTGAGGTTGCTTTTGAGACGGCAAGGCTCGCTGGATACGGCGGTGCAGCTTCTGCCGCCGTGTCTTTTAGACGGCTGATGTTTTCGCCACCGTCGTCTTCCTCCTCCTCCTCCTCGGAAGTCAAGACCATCTTCGACTTTCGTGTTCGATTTACTGATAGTGTCGTCAGAACAAGTAGTGGTTGACGGTACGTAACAAGACCGTACCAAAGCCGAGCACTTTTCTCTTGTTAATGTCGCCAGGTGGTCCAAATCGATTCCGATCCAACCCGACCCCTAGTACTCGGTCGATACCTGAACACAAACTAGACAAATAACCTCTTTTAACAAGCGCAGACAAAAAAACTTGTGTTTGGGGTTTGTGTGATTAGGGTTTTAAGATTCGACTTGGAAGAGGAGAATATAGAGAGATGGTGGTAATAAGAAGAAAAACATGATAAAGACGAAAGAGATTAATTAATTAGTGTTGATGGTGAATGCTTGTAGTTGTGGGTTTAGGCAATGATGCATTTTGGGCATATGGAGGGCTTTTGTGGGGTTTCCTTGTATCGTTTTCAAGTTTAGGCTTGCATTTACAAAAATTTATATTATATCAAAAAGCACTAGTTCGAATCATTTACTCTAACAATATATATATATATATATATATAAACAATTCGATTAGCTAGTAACAGTCAATTGGTTTTCAAATATATTAACATGTCTATAGTATAAAGAAATTTCTCAAAATACCATGGAAACAACTTTTTGTTCCAAAAATACCAATAAATGGTTTTTTTCCAAGAATACCACAAACACTAAAAATGAGTTTTAAAGGTTTGTAATTTAAATATTTGGGTTTGTGTTTAATTTTTAGGATTTAATTTTCTATGAGTTTAGGGTTTAGTTTTGAAAGTTTAAAGTTTAGTTTTAGTTTTGTGATATTTTTGAAAAAAATCAATCTAATAGTATTTTTGAAAAAATAAAATTAATGATGGTATTTTTGGAACAAAAAATTGTTTTCTTGGTATTTAAGAGAATTGCCCGTATAGTATATCTGTTAAGAAATAGAAAGCTAATATATCTTGACAGTAACGTACACTGACCAATGCCAACTGATTGAACTTCCTTTATTATGTTTTAATCCATATAATTGATTTATTAAAAACTAGAAAAATCGAAATGATCATCACCAACAAATGTGTAAGCTGCAACTGCATCAACATTTCAATTACACCGAGAAAAACTTTCGATTTCTTTAGTTTGTATTGTACGCTCATCTACACATATGCGTCATTTTGTATATAGTGTACTAAAGTAATTAATACTACTATAATATAGACATAAAAAAGATGATGAAGGTATGTTATGCATTGGGCCATAATATGTAATAATTACAGCTAACAACGAATGTTGAGGCGTGGCTTTGGAATGAATCATCATTATGATGTTTCCATTATAGCCTATATATCACTTTTATTCTTTTCTCCACTCTGTAAGTACTACCTTTTTCCAAAGGAAAAAAAAAAAGAAAGACTCGTTTCACCTGTACTTGTTTTCTTTTCAATTTCGATCCATTGGTATAGTTTGCTACTGCCGGATTTTTTAATAATAAACCTGCAATTTGTTTATACACAATCACGCTCTGAATTGAATTCTTCGAAAACAATTAAATTTTAGAGCTATGGAAGAAAAGGTATATACGTAGAATGGAATAGAAATTTGCGGAAGAAAAAAAAAATTATTTCATCTTACATACAAAAAATATAATTAATTCACTCGGTGATTTTTTATTTTTTTTTACTTATTGAAGATTGTATTGTGTTTAAAGTGTTTTAATGGTATGTGTTGCATTTAACAAAAAAAAGTAGTATGTATTGCAGTTTCACAATTCTGCTTATTTTTTTGACAATCTGATAATAATTTTAAATAAACTAGTATAATTGATAAAATAAGGTTTGAACTTAAGTGAGATCCAATGATAACAAATGGTACACAACACACGATATAATTGATATATACAAAGTTGAGTTACAAAAGAAGAAAAAAAATACAAAGTGGAGTTACAAAATTTTTTTTTTTTTTTTTTTTGTGCTAAGAGTTACAAAAGTAAAATGCAAAATTAACAAATCCATAATAGTTTTTGAAACCAGCTAAACAAAAATAGAGGGGCGAAACTGAATAATTCAAAAACTATGGGACCTAATTTTATGTCGAATAAAGCCAAGTCGTCGGGGGAGAAAAGTAAACGCAACACCACCTGACTGACACGTAGGTCCATCTCTTTGCTTCAAAAGATGCGCATTACAGAAAAAGCAATAAACACATGAACGATAGTTGTTGACTTGTTGTGATATATAACCTTCGTAAAAAAAAAAAAAAGTAGGGTACTAGGATTCGATCTAGTTTGGCACATTATTTGGATTTATTGAACATTAGTAGTTTGATATGTTTCAAAGATTAGAAATCCATAACCGTTGTTTAGTTGATTTTTTTATAAAAAAAGTATAGACATTTTTTTCTTCAAAATCATACACACGGATTGGATTTGGAAATTAGGATTTTTAATATCTCTTGTGTGAATGATTGTGCTTTGTCTTGTTTGCTTTTAGTTTGAATGTCTCTTGTGTGAATGATTTTGCACGATTGGTTCATGTTTATGTTTTGGTTGCCGTGATGATTGTGGTCATGCTGTTACATAAGCCTTTCAGACCATTAACATATAAATAAGTTTCAGACCATTAACATTCTAATAACACGCTTTTTGCGATTTGAATCCAGATTTTGAATTTGGAACTTAACAACAAAAAACAATTCACATCTTAGCAAAATTTCTTGATTCTTGAAATTCCAATGAACAAACTTTGAATAAATTGAACAAAGGAAACAGAGATTTGCAGGATTGCAAAGACGCTTCGCCAGACGGTGAAGGATTTGCGACATGAGATCCAAACAGTGTCGTCTATTTTTTTCTTTTCCATGTTCAGCCGGGTTGAGTTTTTGAGATTCTGAACTTTAGTCGGATTTTGCGCAATTGCGTTTTTAAACGCTATTTCTAGTGATATTACGCGATTTCCCGAATTTTATTTAATATGTGAAATTAGTTAGAAATTAATAGTTTGAGTGAGTTAGTGATTTACAATTATAAGCTTGGATGAGAATTTAATGATGAAATCAATAGTTTAAAGGAAATAATTTGGGCGGCTAGAGTAAAGGGGTTTTAGGCAGTCAACCCAAAATATAATAGTTGGCTATTTTGTTTAAAAACAATAAGAACACCTCAAAACTATGAAAAAATATTCTTTGACAAAAAAACCATGAAAAATATCAGGTCAAATTTATTTTAGTCATAAAAAATAATCTGTTACTTTAAAAAAAATTGAGTAGCAAAATATTTTATATATTGTTTAGAGAGATCAAAAAAGCATAATGGCTTTTAGGATGCCTATAATTTGTATGGGTGTCTATTGTCTAACATGAACTCTAATAGTTTAAGAAAATAATATAATCACAGCTGGGCAACAACATCTATAAACGTCAAACTAAGTCACATTATGTTAGAATATCAGAATCATTTTTTCATCTAAAACCGCATCTAAAGTATAAACAGCTTAATTTTTTTGGCTTTTCGACTTTATTTCAAAATCCGACAATTACCACTAGAATCGCCACATTCTAGAAAACAGTGGGCAAATCATCTAATTCCTTCTTACATAAAACCAAAGAAATCTTAGTTTTATATTAAAATAAGGTGTATCGTATTAAATATTAAATACATTCAGCAGGATATGGTTAGGAGAATAAGAGTAGTGTTAACGAGGATAATTACAACTATGGACTAAAAATTGAAAGTATTCAAAACAATACGACCCAACTGAAAACAAAAAAACAAAATTGGCCAAGTCGAAGTCGTGTGAGAATAATAGGGACGGATAGAACACGTGGCGACATTCCATAGGTTTAAAAGACGACCAACTCGCGGTATTTTAGATCCAGTTGACGATAATGAATCAAGACCAGTACCCGTCTAGGTTCCTTCTTCTTCTTCCACAATATAATTATTTCTTCACACACCCCTAGAGAGAGATAGAGAACGGTGTTACCGCTTTTAGGAGAGATAAAGTTGGTTTCTTCATTTAGAATTTTGGATAGAGAGAGAGAATCAAAGAGAGTTTTGGGATGATGAGTCTAAGAAGAGGAGGAGAGAGACAAGACTCGCCGGCGCCGTACAACGTTGTCCATAAGCTGCCTCACGGAGACAGTCCTTATGTCCGAGCGAAGCATGTTCAGGTAAAGAATATACCATTCGTGATTTTATCAAAACCGAATCGAATATATGTTACTCTAGAGATTTGGTTGAGAAAGATGGAAAGTAATCGAAAGAAATTTATTTGATTGATTCTAAATTTTTGGGATTGAAATTGGAAATGTTTGGTCAGCTTGTGGAGAAAGATGCGGAAGCAGCGATAGAGTTGTTTTGGAAAGCGATTAAAGCGAGAGACAGAGTGGATAGTGCTCTTAAAGACATGGCGTTGCTAATGAAACAACAGAACAGAGCAGAGGAAGCTATTGAAGCTATTCAGTCTTTCAGAGATCTTTGTTCTAGACAAGCTCAAGAATCACTCGACAATGTCCTCATCGATCTCTACAAGGTAAAAATCGATATCATTCTCCTGTCTGGCTATTGTTCTTAAGACAGTAAAATTGACAAAATTGGGATCCAAATTTTGAGCAGAAATGTGGGAGAATGGAAGAGCAAGTCGAGCTGTTGAAGCAAAAGCTTTTGATGATATATCAAGGAGAAGCATTCAATGGCAAGCTAACAAAGACAGCGAGATCTCATGGGAGGAAATTCCAGGTCACGGTCGAGAAGGAAACCTCTAGGATCTTGGTACGATTACCTCAGTAGTCTTTTGTTTTGATTAGATTTCTCAAGTTTATTGATCAAATGAGCTGATGGGAATGAATGATACTTGTGTCAATAGGGAAACTTGGGATGGGCTTACATGCAGCTAAGAGACTATACAGCGGCTGAAACCGTGTACCGTAAAGCTCAAGTGATAGAGCCAGATGCAAACAAGGCTTGTAATTTATGCACATGTCTCATCAAGCAAGGGAAGCATGATGAGGCGAGATCGATTCTCTTTCGCGATGTATTACAGGAGAACAAACAAGGGTTTGATGATTCGAGGTTGAAGGTTCGAGTTCAAGAGCTGTTGAGTGAGCTAGATCCACAGGAAGAAGAAGAAGCAGCGGTTTTCGATTCTGTGCCTGTGGAATGTGAAGTTGGTATGGATGAGATCGCGGTTGTCGAAGGGCTTGATGAATTTGTGAAGGAATGGAAGAGGCCTTATAGGACAAGAAGACTTCCAATTTTCGAAGAGATCTTACCACTGAGAGATCAACTGGCTTGTTGATGATTCTCTGTGTTTGGATTGATGCTTTTAATACTGAATAGGAACTTTTTGTGTGCAGGACAATGTAGCGAATATATAGTTTACTTCTTGTAAGCTGTTTTTGGTGTCGTTAACTTGTTATCACTGTAATGTCAAAAGGATCTTATATGAAATAGTTGATGTTATTTCCATCGTATAGAAACACTAATAGATAATAAACCGATCATAGAAATTTAGATAAGAAACACACAAAAGGCCTAACCTATAATAAGAAAAAATTTGATATCCTAATTAAGGATCATTCACGGTGCGAGTCAATTTCTTTGCCTAAAAGAAAAGGAAAACTATAAAAGAGAACTATACCGGGAGAATTTCTAATCATCTTAGTAGCAATGTGGGTCTGATAAATCGCTCGGGATCGAGTTTAAGTACACTTGAAGCCATGGCAAACCGACAAGATGATAATGAGAATCAAAGCGACTATGATGCCCAAAACTACGAGCTTTATCTTCATGTTGTCTAGCCACATTTTTCTTTTCATCTTCGTTCCTTGTGTTCTAAAATCTTGCGCCTTTTAAGACATTCAGAAACACAAGAGCATGAACCATGCATTGTTACGGCTTTATCCAGGTATGTATTTATATGTAGAGTCTATGTGGTATTAGGGAAGTGGTTATTAACCAACCTGTGAGCGAAGGTTCTCAGTTTTGTCTACTAATAGTTCGATTTTCTCGCCACGGTCAAGGACCTGCCACAGGAATGAATTGCAGAATTTCAGCTAAATAAGCGGATTGTTTTGGTCATAGGGGAAGTCTATCAAAAACTTGTGAATTAATCATGTGCGAGAAATCATTTCTAACCTTCTCAATGTTCTCCATCATAACACCCTTCACTTCAGTCACCTGAGCCTTCACCTTGGCAAGTTTGCTAATCTCCTCAGGATGATCCACGCAATATTGCATGTGCTCCTTCAATTGAGACCTTCATTACAACAAAACCAGTTAAAAACACATCCACAGAAAATGGAACTGGATATTGATTTTTTTTTTGTTAAAATGCTGATTTTAATGTCAAACTTACCCAAACTCTTTGTTCAAGCTGTTAGCTTTAGCACTGGCAGCTTTTCCACCACCATATCTCTTGCTGAAATCCTCCTTGACTCGCTCCAAGAAAGCCATTGGTATCTGCCTCCCAGCAGATTCAACAACTACGACACAATAGGCTGCATAGCAACATAGACACAATGAAAATCTTTTTGTCACATTAGTTCCATCTAAAGCAAATATGTGCATTGGTTTCCTCAAACAGAGCATCAAAGACATAATCTTTACACCCAGAGGAATATATTTATCAAGCATCCAAATAAAACAAGCTTTCGACTAATCCTTCGCCGTAAACCAAAAACAAACAAGCTCCGGGTTTCAAACAAGGCATCCATATGCTGATAGAAATCAAAACAAAAACAGAAAATCCAGAACATGATTTAGGTTACAAATGACCAAAGATTATATCTAGCCAGGACATGCATGAATATATAACTCAATGCTTCTAGAAAAATGAAAACTCTTGATATATTTTGCCAGAAAACTTCTAAATATGAATCGGAGCATAAGGATTCACTTAATATGTAAACAATTCCACAAGAATATCGAATGCAACCAAAATCCAGTTATACACTGATCTCGAACAACATATAGATCGAAACGAAGCATTCACAATACGGCACAAATCCACATGAGGAGGTGTTGAGATCGGAATGAGAGACTTACTGAAGCCATTCTCAGCGAGATAGTTGAAAGTGTGGCCGTCGCAATTGTAGGTAAACTTGTTGTTTGAGGACGGAAGCTTCTGGAGGCACTGAGCGGCGACGGAGGTGAAATTTCCCTTGAACTCTGTATACTCGGCGAGGATCACCGTGCCGCGAGCGACGAAGCTGTAGATCAACGATTGTTGTCCCATTGTTCCTTTTTCCAGATGAAACAAACAAACAAAAAAACCTAACAACACCACAATCCGATCAGAGAGAATTAGTAAACGATGTAAATAAAATACCAAGTAACGAGGGGTAGAGATAGAGAGAGGAAGACGAAGAGATCGGAGAAGAGAAACAAAATGAGAACGCTGGATTTGCGCGAGAAACAGTGTTTTCGTTCAAATTTTTTTTTATTTTTTTAAATAATAAATTAAAAGGCAATATACATTTGTTTGTACTTTGTACTTTTGTAGGCCCGTATTAATTGTTTTCCTTGAATTAATCAATATTAGTATTTAACTCTCTACGCTACAGTGGTTCGATTTCAATTCAAATGTTTTAAAGTTTTTAAAATAAACTAGTGGGTTGGCCGTGCAAAATTATATTATTGTTTTGATGTAGTTATAAAATAGATGAGAAGCGCATACAAAATATTCAATTTTGTTGGAGTTATCGGCGTCAAATCATATACGCCGAAACATCATATACTTTAACATCTAATACTCATACTTAAGTACAACTAAAACCAATCACCAAATTCGGTCTACATATCTATATCAGTTAAATCTTTTGAAAATCCCTATATTTCACACAATGAAAAATTAGAATGAAGTTCTAAGGGTTCAAAACCCACGTTAGAGAATAATTGACACATATACTTCACTCTTATCAAATATGGATCAAATGTCCATTTATTTGACATTGATCTCATTCCGAAAACATCTGACGTGTTTCCACGATGCACTCATAATATATCTTTGTCTCTCTCTCCAACACTGCAAATTGAACCACATACCACATTTTGATCTGTTTTAAATATAATATTCACTATCTTTCTCTCGTTTTACCTTTTTTTGAATTTTGATATCTCTTTTTCTGGTTTGAACATTGGAGAATTTTCGTAAGGGCCTCAACCATTCATCCTTTCAATGGTTGGCTTGAGAATATTATCATTTTGGGATACCACAGTTCGACTATCATGACATACATTCTTGCATATCCATCAAAGACTCTGAACTGTCATTCGAGTTTCTAGATTCTTTTATTGAATGAATATTTGTTTCCATTCTCAGACACTAATTACTAACCATCAAAATTATTTGTTTTATTTATCTCATATAACTCACTTAGAATCAACTAACAGATCCCAAAAGTTTGTCATAAAAAACGATTAATTAGTAATTTTGATTTTCAAATTATAAATGTTTTAAGAAATTGATTTAAAACTCTTATACATATCATTTGGAATAAATCCTTAGTGATTGTTTCAAGTCACAACATTTGTTTGATTTTATTTAGAAAAAGCCTAATCCATAATTTATAAACACTAAATTCTATAGTTAAATAAA
>PKMM01026570.1:210011-246356 GCA_002933915.1 Eutrema heterophyllum | reverse complement strand
GTATTGATGGTGTTTGCCACCGAATCCCCGGTTCTTCCCTCTCAATGTATCAAAGGGTGTAGGCGAACCATTTTCCTTATTTCTGTTTTCCTTATTTTGGACCGGTTTCGCCTGGGATTTGAGAAAAACGTGTTTTAGACCTATTAATTCTGTTTATGGCCATTGTCGACGGCTACGTTTTATTTTTATTCATCAGAGAACTTCTGGCCTTTGCACTTGTAAGATTTGGGGAGACGAATCTCTAACTCACATACCAGAGAAGATTTTTGAACCTCTTTGGATTTATTTTTATTTGATTATGAATTTCTCTTCATCTCTCTGTGTTTTCTCTGCTTCCATTTCTGAATAATCTCCCTGTTAGATTCTTAGAGTTTCAAGGGATTTTCATGAATAGCTTTAACAGATCTGTTAGATTATGGATTTACATAGATTTCTTCATCTATTGTTGGGTTTAAGGCTTAGACTAGATTGATCACCTAGTTTTTGATCTTAGGATTAATCTAAACATTAAAAGTGATTTAGGTTTCCTGAAAGAACTTGGATGGGCAAAACGACCTTAGCAACCGAAAGTTGATGCTAAGGCGATTTGTGAACTTATCAAACCAGAACTTTAATGCGTGCCTAGAATTCTAAGGTCAAACGATAGTTTAGATTCTTAGGTTGATTGGCATAGTAGTTAGTGCCACGACAGTGAATTAGCTATAAATTCATGTTTGAGTTCGAGAACAGTTCTTAATTCCTCCCTAATTGATAATTTGTTTAGTGAGTCTTGATTTTCTACGAATTACCTGAAGACCTAGCTCTTTCTCCATTCGAATTTACACCGATTTTATTTGCATTCTTAGTTTTAGTTTATTCATAAAACCACAAACAACCATCGTTCGTCTTAGATTTACTTTCATTATGCATTCTCGTAGTGTCACACTTGGTCCTTGTGGATTCGATCCCTACATTACTATTTCAATTGTTGTGCTCTTACAGTAGATTTTAGGGTTATTCTTGAAGTGTTTCGAGAATTGTCGCATAGTTTAACACTTGTGGTGGCTGAAGGCAGATTGGATCTCGACTCATCAAGAAAGCTTATGGTGAATTGAAGTGCCCAATGGTCTCATGATGCATAGGCGCCAGCCGTTGGAGAACATGAGCCATCCTTGAAGTTGTTCTATCTCTTGCTTAAGTACAAACCTGAAACACACAAAGATAGAACCAAAGAAAAACAAAAGTAACAAATTAAAAAGGAAAAGTTTTAGACTAGATTCTAAACCGAAACTTGTAGACAATCTATAAAAGGTCCCCGACAACGGCGCCAGAAAACTTGGTGTGGGTAAAGTTTTCACCCAACTTCTACTACATGCAAGCACACAGCAAATCAAAATAGTATAGGTGGGATCGATCCAAAGAGACCTCAAGTTGTACTACAAATTTATAAGAATAAAAACAAGCTAAAACAAAGTATTACAGTTTTGGTTTTTGAAAAGATTGGAAACGAAAATACGTAAACAAATAAATTAAACGATGCAAATTCAATAAAAGAAAGCGTTAGGCAATGGAGAATTCGCAAAGATACATAACATGAAATAGATACCGATAGATAGGGTTTTATTAAGATCCGTTCTTGAACTTAAAACACGAAGGTATAATCTTTCCACTTTCGTGGCTCCGATCACTATGCTTTAACAACCTAATAGACTCAACTTTCGATGGTTATTACAAGAAGAAAGCACGCATTAGTTCGTTCAAGTTAAGATTGTTCACAATACTCCGCAACTCATCTTTTGATGGTTACGACGTATTGCTCACCAAATACTAGATCAAGAAATTTAACAAGCTTTTGGAATGTAAATTAACCTAAAATCATTCCCTGGTTAGCTACTCCAGCTCCTGCATTTAGAACAAGTAAATGTGAAGAACCATAAGATAAACCCTTTTAAAACAATTCGATATCAAGTTAACATGTTATTTTCTTATTGAAAAACCCATAACCTAACAAATAACTACTTAGACATGATGATGATAACAGCACAGAGAGATCGAAAAGAATTCATAGCTTTATTAAAGAGATAAGGATTTAGAAAGATCAAACCGAAAATCCTTGAACAAAGATGAGAAAACTTCTCTTTGAATCTCTTAGAACCGAAAACTATGAAAAACCTATAAAACTCGTTTTTGATGTTTAAAGAGGCGTGCGTCTGTTTATTTTGGTGGATTCCTGCTTACAAGAAGCTAAAAACAAGTATTTATGGCCCTAAAGTCGACCTAAGGTTTCATTAAACCGAAAAAGGAAGGTTTTGGTTCGCAGGGGCGCAGCATCGGCCAAGGATCTGGGTCGAGGCTGGCGGACGAGGTTGGCCCTCGTTTGAGGCGCGATATCGGTCCAAGAGGGATAGGGCCGGAGGTTTCTCTCCCAGGGCCGATGCTGGACCTTATTTCTGCGTTGGCCTCCTTTGCAAGCCAGACGGACATGTCTCTAGTAGAATTGATGTAACTTCCTAACCACGGCTCCAAATGACTTGAAACCAACTCGAGATGAAATTTAACTCCAAATTCTATCTTGTCACCAAATTTCCTCTCAATACATCAATGGGAAGACATCCAACGAAGGTGAAACTTCTGATGCATATGTGATGTCCAATTGGAGAAATCCGTTTTTCTTGAGCTTTAGGTGCTTAGCTGATCTTTTGGACTTGGAAACATGTCTTGGACGTGGACAACTCCTTTTTGGCTCCATTTTGCGTCCTTTTTGATGATTTGACCTATATAGACTTTAAAACTACAAATATGAGAAAACTACCTCAAAAAGCATAAAACCGAATAAAAATGCTTAGATAAAATACTATCCGTATTAAAAACAGTAAAATATAGAGTTTATCAAGTAGGCTACACATAATTTCGTCTTCCAAGTTTAAGAACCAACAAATGACAAAAGTGACTTTAAAAATCCTAATTAATTACTTATGAATATCGACCATGATCCCTAGAGAGTTCCCGATTGTCCAACATTTCGCTTAATTGGTTACAACCTCGTTTTACTCATTTGCTTTATTTACTTGATTTCTTATTTTCTCGTAGTTTATTTCAAATTCCTAGCTACAAAACCGTGACACATAAAAACCCCATAAAAACCGATTAAGCTTAGACACAACTTAGAAATCAATAGAAATCGACGGCACTCAAATCTTTGTGTATTCGATCCCTTAAATACTACTACATTTGCTGTGCACTTGCAGATTTTTGTTAATGGTAAAACTTGCTAAGTCAATTCCCGTCAAATCAGAACACAGAGTTGTGTTTAGCCTACTGTCGTAGCACTACACACCTATAACTTAATGATATACTTGATTTTTACCGATTTCTAACACATGTTTTGGTGTCTCTTTTGAGTATTTTATCGAGTCAAAACTCGTTTTTAGAGTCTTTTAGTCCTTTATTTAGTTATCTCATGTAAAAAGGCGTTTAAGGAAGAAATTGGAGTTACGTGGGCAAAAACGCATGGAATCGTGCAGAAAAGAGTGCCTCGATCGATGCAAGGAGTGCCTCGATCGATGCAACACCATCAGAGAAGTCCAAATCGATCGATGCAAGGAGTGCATCGATCGATGTGATGTTGCCAGAGAAGTTCAAATCGACCAATGCATAAGTGAGCCTGATCGATGCAAAACCGGAGTCGATCGATGCAACCCCACCAGAAGATCCAGAATCGATCGATGCAAGGAGTGCATCGATCGATGGAGCATGCCCAGAGAATACAAAATCGATCGATGCAATATGTACATCGATCGATGCAAGTCGGCGAGAAGAAAAATGAAATTTCTGATTTTCCTATTTTGCCTCGGAAACTGCCTGTTTTGACCTAATTCGACCAGAACCCTATATACACTCTATTTTTAGCCACTTTCACGGCACCGCTTTTTCACCACTTTTTATCGCTTTATTCTCTATTCAGACTTTTGGCTTTGAGCAATTTGTAAGCTTTGGAGAAGAATCTCTGCATCTATTGAGAAGAATTCTAAACCCTTTTCTTTCTTTGATTTATATTATGAGTTCTTCATCTCTCTGTTTGTTCTCTGCTACCATGTTTGAGTAGTTTCATAGTTAAGTTTAGGGTTTCAACGGGATCCATGAATCATTGAATTAGACACATATAGGGAATTATCTTTTGTGTTTTTTGTTTATTGTTGTGTTTATTGCTTAGGCTGGCTTGACCGCCTTGCCTCTGATCTAGGGTTTAATCTATACCACGGAAGTGTCGTAGGATAGCAAATTGTCCTTAGCCAACGGAAGTTGATGTTAAGGCGATTCATGAACATATTGAACCAATTCGTTAATGTTGGTCTAGATCTCTAGGTTCAACGGAAGTTAGGACTCTAGATTGCTAGATTTAGTAATCAATACCACGGAAGTGGATTGGTTAGATATTTATGTTTGAGTTTGAAACTTGTGTTTAATCGTTCCCTGAATAGTTTTCTGATTCATGATGTCTGGATTCATGCGAAGAAACCCTCGACCTAACGCTTCCTCCTTATTGAATTTACATTGTTTTAAATCGTTTTCGTTATTTTGCAAATCAAAACCATAATATTGTCTTAGCTTAGTTTTGAATTGTGAGAATTGTAGTGTAACCTTGGTTGTGTGGATTCGATCCTAAAGTACTGCATTGACAACCGTTACGATTGCGGTAGTGTGAACTTTAGTTATTAATTGACTTTGTAAAAACACTAAAATCAATTTGGCGCCGTTGCCGGGAACCAATAGCGTTACCTTCAATTTGAAATTTGAAATTTAGTCTAAGACCTATTGACATATTCTGTTTTATATTTTTGTGTGTTTCAGGGACTTTCTAAGATGGATTGATACCCAATAAACAACGGTTACTTCAATGGCCATCGACCTCCTCCCACTAATGAAGCCCAGAGACGATCACTTGTTCACCATGGATCTACTGGAGATTACATCCCAATGCCAGGCTTCTACACAAGTTAACCAGCCCCGTTCTATTCACACCAAAACCAGAACTTGAGCGACTTTGATCATGAAGGGTACAACCATTGTTACCACCAACCACAACCTCAAGTACCACCTCATTCCTATGATCCCACCACCAACGAGTCTTTGGAGACCATGATGCATACCCTACTAAAAAATCAGCAGGAATCCTCGCTTGAGCTTGATGCAAGGTTGGATTATATCAAAAACGATCTCGGTAGGAAGTGCAATGCCATATACGTCCAAGTACAAAAACTTGAAGAGAAGGTGAAGCACATAGAAGAGATGCAGCTGCAGCAAACCCACGAGATCGAGAAGAACCAAATTCTCATTGATCACGTCAACAAAACCATGGAGCTGATGGAAGACAGTTTTGAAAAGAAGCTCACAAACTTGAAAGAAAACCTCTCAACTACAGTTACAACTCTTGGGAGCACTGTGAACAAGACACTCTTGATGGAGAGGAGAATGGAAGAGATTGGTAGCCAAGGAAAATAAGCTTATTCGACCATCCATGCTCTCTACGAAGGACAAAAGCAAACGGAGGGAGCAATCCGAGACATTCATTTTAAAATGGATGGAAGGTATAATGATCTCCTTGGCAAAACCATAGGATTTAGGGATATGTCCTCCGATTAATCTGAGGAACACAAGACGTTTCAAAAGCGTCTATCCAACGTCGAAGACACTGTCAGCCTTCACCTCAGAACCGAATCGGAGGAGCCAAAACTTGCTCCAACCAAGCATTGCAATGCTGTGATTTTTCTAGCTGAGGAAGAGACTTCTCCAAGAGTCTTAAGGGACGAAGAAAACAACCTTGGGCTAAAGACAGATCATCGATGCATGATGATAAAGCAAACTGCAAGGATTAGAGGGAGAAAACCACACGAGGGAACTCCAATTGCTGGTAGAAAACAACCTCCAGAGCATGAAGATTGGGAAACTCGGTCCATAAGCAAGGAGATGCTAGATGACTTTCATTCCATTGTGAAGGAAATCCCACTCCACATGTCGTTTGCTCAAGCTTGGGAGAAATACCCAGCAATGAGGGGGCTCTTTTGGTATAGTAAGGAAGATAAGTACGAGATACTATCTATGCCCAGAACCCTACATAAGCCAGGAAGACACTATCTATGCCCATAACCCTACATAAGCTCGAAGAACCAGGTTGTTTCGTCGTGCCATGCGAAATATTTGGCTCCTACTTTGACAATGCTCTATGTGATTCGGGAGCTGCTATAAACCTTATGTCGGAGTCAGATGCAAAACGTTTGAAGATCGACACCATGAAGCCCTCAAGGATGAGAATAAGCCTCGCAGACGGCTCAACTACCACCATGGTTGGCACAATCGAGAATCTACCCCTCAAATTCGGGAATTACATTGTCCCAGTCGATTTTCAAGTGGCAAGGACACGGGGTATGAAGAACGAACCTTTACTGCTCGGAAGATCATTCCTAGCAACAGCAGGAGCCATTATGGATTGGCCAAACAGAAGAATGTGCCTTGAGAACGTCGACAAAGATACCTTCTACCTGGCAGCACCTTCCGGTTTCACCTCGAAGCGCATTCGTCATACAATCGGAGACAAAAGAGAGTGCGAAGTGAAGAACACCTGCAACGATTGCCTAGACATGGATGAAGATACAGAAGACCGCAGGAAGAAGTCGAAACACGCTAAGGGAGATATGAGCCCCTTAGATCTATCATCCACCTAGAACAGACAGGAAAGTCGAGCTATAAGACTTAAAACAAGCGCTTGGTGGGAGGCAACCCACCGGTAAGCTATATATATTTTTGTTTTAAGTTTTTTGGACACTAACTTAATAAATTTTGGTTTTGTTTTCCTATTTTTCTCATATAAAAAAAAAGGGGCAGAATCGATCGATGCAGAAGGGTCCGAAGAATGACAATCGATCGATGCAAGGTGTGCATCGATCGATGCCAAGGGGTCAGAGATATGGAAATCGATCGATGCATGCCCTACATCGATCGATTGCCAACGCAGGTAAGTTTTTCAATTCCCGAACCCGATTTAATCCGGTTTATTTCACTCAAATTGAACCGATTTTCCCCTTATCTTCTTCTTCCTCCTGCGACTCTCCCTCTCCTCCACACTAAAAATCGACCGATGCTCTCTTATTTTTCACAAACACAAAATCTTCAATCCTTCATAACTTTTTCGATTCTCCACAGATTTGAACGATTTTGGTGTCCATTCCACTCGATTTTTCGTGCTCTACAAAACCCCCAACCCAGATTTCTCGATTAGCAAAGGTATGAACTCCAAAATCCCCTTTTACAGTCGCGATTTTTGTAAGAGAAATCACCCTTGGTTTGTTGCTTTGATTCATGCACTCATAGCTAGATGCCTTGTGTTATTCACCTTGTTAGACTGTCAAGGGATCAATTTTGACCACCTCTCTGTTTTGATTGCTGAGTTTTTGAGTCAATTTCGAATATCTAGGGTTTATGTATTTGGGAAAATCTCGGGTTTTACCCAAGCTCATGTGAATTTCGATGTGTCTCTTGCGAGTCAAGCTTGTCTCTAACCGTGTAACCAGCAGAACAAGGACAAGGGCAAGGGAATAGCACATGAAACTAAGCGCAAAGCACCTTGGCCTAGACCCGATGGATTACCCTTTCCGGTTCCGATGATGTCCAAAAAGGACATACAGAAGGACAAGGTCTACCAGAACCGGACGCTGTCCAACAGATGGGGCAAATATGAGAGTGTATTCTACAATGGGCTGCTAAATGTGGAGATGTGCCCAATGCATTTTGCATGTACCTACACATTGGTCTCCATGGGTATCAGGCAGGATGTTGAGCTTTTGATTGAGCGTGTTGGCTTGGGACAGTTAGCCACTCTCGTCGAATTTTTTGATCATGAGCTAACTCGCCAATTCTTGGCATCCGCTGAGTTGCGATATGAGAATCCAAGGGAACCAGTCGCCAGTGAAGGAACACTCTTCTTCTTCCCACATGAAACCCCTCATCAGATTCTGATCCATGTCCTCTGCACCCTGTATGGTTTTGAGGCAAGCCACGAGGCGGTTTCTTTCGCTGAATTCCCCAACGGTAAAAGCTTTTGGAAGAGGATAGCTAGCGGAGAATACGACAGTGCTTATTCCAAGCAGTCGAGCATCCGTAATCCCGCACTCAGAGTATTTGCGAAGGTCCTTAGCCATATTCTCTTTGCTAGGGACGAGGCTGGAGCTATGCGTACCGATGAGCTCATCATGCTTTACTACGGAGTTGCACCAGATATAGCTCATGAGCTTCCTGTCCTCTTCCCCAAACGTCACAGCGTGAACCTTGGGGCCATTCTTGCTCAGGTTTGGGTAGGGAAGAAGATTCGAGGCCTTTCTGGAAGGGGCAAAAAGGAGTACATCGGGGCCCTTCTTACCCCCATTTTCGATCACCTAAACATACCGCGTTGTTCTTCCGATGATAAGTTAGGCGGCATGCATCCGCAATTTTTCCAGGCCTGTCATATCCTCAAGCCGAAGCTCGTCTATCAGTTTCAGAACTCAGATGGCGAACTCCTGCACTTTCAGCTGCCCGATCAGGAATTGACCACATTGGAGGATGCAACGAACATCGATTGGATCCCACCAGAGCACAAATTGATACCTGATCATTCTGGTTCTCAGCGCATACGCAAAGGACCATCCGCTAGAGCTTCTCACTCATCCACCAGAGCATCTACATCTCACACACCATAAGACTTTCCTGAGAGTGTTCCAGATGACACACCTGATCAGACAGAGTACCTTCTTCCTCCAGACTGCAGTGAGTACAATCTCACACCTTGCCCGTTCGAGACCGATGATGAGGAAAAGTGGAAACATGTCAGTAGTGGCTTGCAGAAGAACAACGCCATGTTGCAGAGGATTTGGGGAACACTATCTAGGATACCGGTTCCCAGGAGACCTTCCTGTTTTAGGGCACCTACCGTTGTAGACGATCGTGATAATGAGCCAGATGCTGGCATGCATGACTTTGAGCCCGAGCCTAACGTTGCTGGACGCAGGACTGACCTCGCCGGATCCAGTGGTTCACGCCCGTCCGATGCTAGACTTCTGAGGAGGAGGCGCATGGTAGGACACAATGTGAGCGGTAATTCAAAGGATCACTGATTCACCACTATCGTTTTCTACTTTTAGCTTTTGTTTTCTTTTATTTTATTTTTATTAAGTCTGTTTTGCCTTCTTCCTAATTTATTTTCACACCGAGACGGTGTGAAGTAAGTCTGGGGGAGGGCATCTATCGTTGCTAACGCTATTTTTCTTTCTTTTGTTTTTCCTTTTGAATCATTTTGATATTTTCTTTGAGTCATTATGTTTTATTGAGTCAAAACTTGTTGGAGATTATGATCACGACCTTTGAATTTTTTATGTGATTTGCATCTAAGGAACCATTGTTGCAGAGCTAGTTTTAGACCAGACTAATGGAAAATCTAAAGGCTGACCAGTTAATCAGAGGCATCCATGTTTCCAGAAATTTTCAAAAAGCTTGAGCTAATTCCTTTTACCTCGTCATCGTGATTGGTGTCTTCAGAGCTTGACTCCTCATTCGTATCTGACAAGACAACTTGTGTGAAAGTATGGTACTCCTCTCCTTTATTTAAAATAAAAAAGCAGAAAAGATGAAATGATTTTCTTTCGGGTAAAGGGCTAGGAAAAATTCCATCGTTCCCATTATTTTACTTCGAAGGAGATGATCACACAAAGTTGGAAGCGAGGGCTAGGAAAATTTCATGCGATCCCATTATTCGCCTACATCTTTGATATAAAAAGGGGATGAATCGGGGATTCGGTGGCAAACACCATCAATACTCGCATCTCGTAAACCTTGATAAAAAAAAATATACCCAAAGAGAAGAAAATGAGAAAAGAATAAGTCTTGGGGAGGGAAAAAGTACCAAAGGTTGTGTTGTTGTCTCGTCATGATATCGAAAGGGAAAGAGTCTAGAAGGTTCTTGGCACTATGATCCTTGATGAGACCCAGCAATGATAGCTTTGGATTATTCTGTGAAATAATGAGTTGAATCTGGGAGGCTGCGAATGCTTGCAGAGAAGTACATGGTGGTTCGATCTGGAGCTAGTTTGGCAATACGTGGATTACTAAGGTAATGGTCATTGCAGAATTCTAAAGGAAATGTGAGTCTCCGTGTTTTCAAACTTTTTCTTCTTGTTTAGTTTTCTGCTTGCTTGAAGACAAGCAAAAGGCTAAGTATGGGGGAATTGATATACTTGATTTTTAACGATTTCTAACACATGTTTTGGTGTCTCTTTTGAGTATTTTATCGAGTCAAAGCTCGTTTTTAGAGTTTTTTAGTCATTTATTTAGTTATCTCAGGTAAAAAGGCGTTTAAGGAAGAAATTGGAGTTACGTGGGCAAAAACGCATGGAATCGTGCAGAAAATAGCAGAATCGATCGATGCAACACCATCAGAGAAGTCCAAATCGATCGATGTGATGTTGCCAGAGAAGTTCAAATCGACCGATGCATAAGTGAGGCTGATCTATGCAAAACTGGAACCGATCGATGCAACCACACCAGAAGATCCAGAATCAATCGATGGAGCATGCCCAGAGAATACAAAATCGATCGATGCAAGTCGGCCAAAAGAAAAAGGAAATTTCTGATTTTCCTATTTTGCCTCGGAAACTGCCTGTTTTGACCTAATTCGACCAGAACCCTATATACACTCTATTTTTAGCCACTTTCACGGCACCGCTTTTTCACCACTTTTTATCGCTTTATTCTCTATTCAGACTTTTGGCTTTGAGCAATTTGTAAGCTTTGGAGAAGAATCTCTGCATCTATTGAGAAGAATTATAAACCATTTTCTTTCTTTGATTTATATTATGAGTTCTTCATCTCTCTGCTTGTTCTCTGCTACCATGTATGGGTAGTTTCATAGTTAGGTTTAGGGTTTCAACGGGATCCATGAATCATTGAATTAGACACATATAGGGAATTATCTTTTGTATTTTTCGCTTATTGTTGTGTTTATTGCTTAGGCTGGGTTGACCGCCTTGCCTCTGATCTAGGGTTTAATCTATACCACGGAAGTGTCGTAGGTTACTAGAAAGAACATAGGCGAGCGAATTGTTCTTAGCCAACGAAAGTTGATGTTAAGACGATTTGTGAACATATTGAACCAATTCGTTAATGCTGGTCTAGATCTCTAGGTTCAACGGAAGTTAGGATTCTAGGTTTCTAGATTTAGTAATCAATACCACGGAAGTGGATTGGTTAGATATTTATGTTTGAGTTTGAAACTTGTTTTTAATCGTTCTCTGAATAGTTGTCTGATTCATGATGTCTTGATTCATGCGAAGAAACCCTCGACCTAACGCTTCCTCCTTATTGAATTTACATTGTTTTAAATCGTTTTCGTTATTTTGTAAATCAAAACCATAATATTGTCTTAGCTTAGTTTTGAATTGTGAGAATTGTAGTGTAACATTGGTCTCTGGGGATTCGATACTAAAGTATTACATTGACAACCGTTACGATTGCGGTAGTGTGAACTTTAATTATTAATTGACTTAGTAAAAACACTAAAATCACTTAACACCTTAACTAGTCAGCTTTTGTTGCTGGCCACGCGGAAAATTATGCAATAATATCGAGTTCATAAACGTTCACAATACTCTACAAGTATACTTTCTTATCTTATAGCGAAATTGCTCTCTTACCCTAGTTCAAGCACTTAGATTCAGCACTTTCGTGGCTCTAATTAACCTAGGTTCAGTTGCAAAGAGATCAATCAAGCAAACATGCATTAACATTAAGAATAGAACGAAGAACCGTAATCGATATCCTAATCTAAAAACCTAATGATAAATCGATCCATGAAAGCCCCTTGAGATCCCTATACCCAACAAGGAAACTACTCATACATAGTTGAGCTAAACATCATAATAATTAAATAAAAACAGTAAAGAAAAAGAGATGAAGAAAAGCTTCTCTATTGAAGAACACGAGTCGAGAAATCTTCTCTACAAATCGATGAATAAAAGCGGCTAGAGTTGGTCTATCTGTAAAAGGACGAAAGAGATGCTAATAAAAGACTTAAAAACATGTATCTATAGTCTTCACTTCTTTGGGGACGTCTAGGGTTTAGAGATTAAATGACGGAAATTGCCTCGGGATTGAAACGAGATCGATTTGGTTGCACATGGGCTTGCCGCGGGTGCAACCTCTCTAGCCGCGGGTGCAATGATGTCTTCGTATTTTACATGTTCTAGCATGCATTTTACCTAGAGCTTTGTGTCATTTGCATGCATAATCATGGTTTTGTCTTGCATTTAGGTCTCATTTAGAGTTTAGGACGTTTGCATTAGGTCCTAGTGAGTTCTTGCATGTATTGGAGTATTTTCTAGGTGATTTGAGGCAATTTGGAGAAATGGACCAAAGTAGAATGCAAGGGTCATCCGAACCATCCAAAAGAACCTGTCGAACGAAGGCTCTCTGATCTGATTTAGCCTCGGAGGTGTTCATGAAAGTTGTAGAGGGATGAGTTATTTTTCTACCGGAGTTTGAATCAAGCCATTTGGACGTGTGGTTTGGGAGATGACAGATTCACTGGAGGTGTGTCCACCTGGCCGAGACAGTTTCGATCTACACCGACCCGTGCACTCGGTGTGACCAGTCGGTGTTAGGGCAGAAAGAAATGTGCTAAGCACCGGTATATCACCCTGAACGGTGCACTCGGTGTGGAAGCAAGAAGAACACACCGACCCGTGCACTCGGTGTAACCGGTCGGTGCTCCTTGCCTCTCCCTTGAAAAAGCTTTTCACACCGACCCGTGCACTTGGTGTGACCATTCCGGGTTGCTGTCACGACCCAAGATCCGACCGGGTCAATACCCGGTTTGTTCCGGGTTGACCCGGTCGCCCACTTTTTAGTATAAATACTTTCTAAACCTAATTTCATGTGGATGGTTTTTTTCCTCTTGCTAAAACAACCTTTCCTTTTAGGGTTCTAAGTGATTGTAAGAGAGATCTTGAGTTATTTATGCAATTTAAAGTTTGTTTCTCTTAATTTCCTTTCAATCTTTCATCTTCCTATTCTCTAATCATGATTAACAACACCTCTTTCATGAGATTTGGTGTGTTCTTCATGATTAGTGAGTAGTTCTTCTTGGATGATTTCTGTTTGGTAGATTAGGGGGTTTCTTTGTTAATCTTTGATGTCTAGAGCTTAATTGTCTTGTTTCCTTTCTTATTTAGTGTTTATAATGCTAGATTAGGCTTGAGAAAGTTAATCTAGATCATAGGGAATTTCATGCACACAAGGTGTTCGATGAAATTCCCCAATGAACTAAATAAGAGATTTTCACACTTAGCTCATGAGAATGATTGTCTAAGATGAATTTTGGTTATTGGAACTTGTTATTTAATGCTTGTTGATTGCTTATTCACAAATGAGAATTTGATCTTGAGTTTGTAATTAACAAAGTGATTAGTGCTAAGAGATTAGATTAATCTTGATTAGTGTTCTAGGCTTAAGAAAATAAACTTATGTGATTAATTTGACATCATTGATTAGCTTGGATTCCCCCAAATCAATTACCTTACCCAAAGATCCCTCTTTTAATCATTGTTAATCTCGTTTAGTGATTGTCTTTTCCTTATTTGCTTTCAATTACATTAGGTTGCTAGAATTAAAACCAAATCTCCTTTGTTTGCTTAACTTAGAGAGTTTCTTGCATTCTTGTTGCATTGAACTAAACCCCGATTGGATTGACACCTAAACTATTGCAATGACATGAGCATATTTAGGATTGATTCTTAATAAAACCTACTTATCATGCAACCTCTCTGGCCACGGTCGCGACTCTTCTGGCCGACGGCACGTTGCTTCCAGCCACGGTCGTGCTTCCATCCGCGGCCAAGGTCTTCTCTGCTTGGCTCGTTTCTGCTTCAAGGCAGCATCATCTGCCTTCAGTGCTTCGAGAATATTTGAAGATTAAACCGTTGGAATGTCTCCCAACCAATTACATTTGAAAGGTGGTTGTCTCTTCTTTGTTGTGTCCACATTTGGGGATGATCAGACGGTGATAAGGTCTTCTTTGATTGCAAGACTTCTAACGGTCCAAGTTTATCCAAAAACGTACTTTTGCTCCAAAATGCACTCTTTAATCCCAATTTATCTGAAATGTCTTTAAAACTTTGAAACATGGAAATCACTTGAAAACCATTGAAAACGGAGTTAAAACACCTGCAAAATGTATTAAAATTATCCATAAAAATGGCCAAAAAAACGGTGTTATCAGAAAGAATAACCAAGACTCATTTTTTAAAAAAGGATTACAATACCAATTGAATACTTGACATATTGTTGATAGAACAATGAAACACATGATAATAATTAAAAAACTTAATTTTATAATGTTTGTTATTAAATTTTAAAGAATAAGAATTATTAAAGTATAAAAGAAGTGGTATTAGACAAACAATAATAAATATAAAAACGAAATTTCCACAAATTATGTTACTAAGTTATGTTTATGTAGACTATTGGCAGGCTCTGCCTTGATGGAGCAGACTATTGGCAGACTATAGGCAGAGTCTGCCTTGATGAAGTAGACTATTGGCATACTATTGGTAGGCTCTGCCTTGATTCTATTGGCAGGCTATGTGTTGATGCATCAGACTATTAGCAGACTATAGATAGGCTTTGCCCTGATACAGTAGACTATTTGCATACTATAGGCAGGCTCTGCCTTGATGCTATTGGCAGACTATTGGCACACTACAAGAAAACACAGTTTTCCCATCGATTTTTTGCAACGATTTATTTTCGTTGTAAATCACCATCGCCTTAACGACGAAATTACAACAATTTTCAATATCGTCGTGAATTTGGGACAAAATTATTCGTAGTTAAATCGCCGAAAAATTCAGTCCGAATAACGACGATTTTACGACGATTCTTGTCATCGTTGTAAAATCGTCGTTAACTACCGACGATTTACCGATGATTTTGTAAAACGTTGTAATATTGTCGCTAATTACCAACGAATTACCAAGGATTTATATTCGTTGGAATATAACAACGATTTCCCGACGATATATAATTTAGGTGAACACGTTTAATTTTACGGGTGTACCGGTTTTTTCACGAGGAAACATGTTGTCATAAAATTGATGCCAAATTCATAGCTAATTCGATGGTAACAAAAATAAAAATCTATATATAGTGACCAACCTCATAATAAAAATTTCATATTTAGAAACATTTACTTCTCTCTCACAAACCAAAGATGTCAATATGCGAAATTAGAAGATGGATGTATAATCGTATTGATTCGGATGGATCGCTAACAAAGGAGTTCAGTGATGGGGTGGATGGATTCATGCATCAGGCGGGAAGTATGCAAAATACGATTAACAATGATATGATGTATTGTCCTTGTCCGAAAGGCATGAATAGGAAATTTATCATTACCTCGAATGTGTGGTCGCATTTATTAAATAGAGGGTTTATGCCGCATTACTATATCTGGTATTATCATGGAGAAGGTCATGGGGAAATGCAGCTAGTAGTAGTAACAATTATCAAGCATTGAATTTTGATGAGTCAAATAATTTACATCAATTTGATTATCATGCGGAGCAACATGGTCAAGATCATGATAGGATTCATGACATGGTAGCATATGTATTTCATGAAACCGCAAGTACATTTGCACCTGATCATGAGGAACCCAATCTAGATGCAAAAAGATTTTATGAGATGCTAGGTGCTGCAAATCAGCCACTTTACGATGGATGTAGAAAATGGCACTCTAAATTGTCGTTGGCGGCTAGGATGATGACTATTAAATCGTATAGAAATATCACCGAAAGTCTAAAGATAATAATTTTTAAAATATGAAGTAAATAGAATGAATGATAATGTTACTTGGATCATGAAACATAAACTCATCCAATGCTTCAACGTGTCTAGGTAGAAGATGATTTCTATATTTGTTCAAGACATGCGTACTAATACTAAATGTAGACTCTGAGATTTATAGTAAGGCAAAACTAGGAAATTAGGGTTTTTGATCAATCAAAAATATATAGGAAATACTCCATGTTTAAAAAAATTAAATTCTTAAACAAAACCTCTAACTCAATCAAAATGTTTATTTCCGGGCTTTTCGGGCCGGCCCGAGCCCGGCCATGCCAAATCCGAAAAATCAACTAGCTTGATTGGGCTTGGGCCGAAAGGCCCGAATTGTTTTTTGGGAATTATATATTTAAGCCCGAGATTCTAAACTAGATGTTCGAGAGTCATGAGAGCGACATATGCCGAGCTGGATGCTCGTGGGCGATGTCTCTATGAATATGAGTTCATAAGGATACATGAGCATGAGTCGGAGATTACATGATTTGTTATGTGTGCATGAATATGAGATTGTATGGATGGTTTATATGTTATGAGCATGGGATTATGCGATTCGATTGTATTGATTAATTGAGAATATTTGTTGATTATCGTGTTAGCACATGGACGGAAATGATCCTTCTCACTAGGTAATTCGTTACTCAAATTTCATTTTGTGACGCATGTGAGAAATAGTGTTTAGTGTGCGTAACAATAAAAACCATCGACAGTCGAATATTTGGGATTAGGTTTTGATTTATTATTTTGAAACGGTATTGTAACCATCTCCCATTTTTAAAACTAGTGGTCATATTTTAGTAAAGTTTCAGTTTTCATTTTCTGCTGCGTTTTACTCTTTAAAATGTTTTTATATATGAGTAATTTCTAAGTAAAACCGGCCTCTGTATTTTTTTTGAATTGAATGTAAATTTTATTCAAACAAAAAAAAACGTTTTAACAACATGTGTGTCCTTATTTTAAAGTTTGGAAAGCAAAATTTGAAATTTAAATCAAGAAGATGATCCGAAAATGATTAGATTCTTGTGGCAAATCAGTGTTGTAGCCTTTCCTCATATTTGCTATCTCTCAAGGCTCGTATCGAAGATAGTCGATTCCGTACTTGCTTGTCTATGAATTGAATTAGTCGATTCGATGGTGTGGGAGGATCTACATGCCTATGTTTCTTTTTGAGCCAGGGTGTTTCATTTATCCTCTTGGGCCCCTAACAAACTATTAAGCTAGCCTCTCAAAAGTAGGCTGACAGTTAAGAAGGAGAAAGACTTTACTACTGCAATAAAATTGCTTATTTTCGAATCAGCCCCTGAAATTTGTTTTTCTTCTCTCGAAAGTTTTAATAAATCCTATATTCAGTGAAAAAAGGGTAAACGACCTATTTTCTTCCGAAAAGTATCACATAGTAACAGATTCACACAAAGTTTCACCCTCGTCTTACATCCCTTTATTTTGAAAGTTAAAAACGAATTACCCCCAATGTGAAAAGTTCGAAACATATTTACACATAGTTGTCGGTTTTTAATGGTTTGCGACCTAAACCAGGTACGAAACCACGTATACCAGATACCAGACCGAATTAAAAACCCGACCCGAACTGAAATCCGATCCGTAAACCCGACCCGACGTGATTCAAATCCAGCTGAAATCTTAAAATCCACAAATCTGTTCGACGAACCCTACAATTTTTTTCCCCAAATTCTTAGATGATTTCGAAACCGATTGTGAGTTTGTAGTTAGGATAGGTTTTCTAATCTGGTTTGAATTGAAGTGAACTGAAGTGAACATGCTCAGGATTGCTACTATTTGGTAGAATTCGTTTGAATTCGGGATTTGAAGTTTGAATTAAAGGGTTCAGGAGCAGAGACTAACAATTCTTAGATTAGGACAAAAGCTGGCAATTGTGGAGATCCCAATATCATAAACCCCATAGCAACAATCTAAGTAGAGACTATGCAATCTTGCACCTGGATACCTCTGAGATGCCAGACTCGGATCATTCAGCACCGTGCAACCAGAAAGGGAAAGATGCTCCAACAACTGAAACCGAGTGAGAAGCCTATGGAGATGATGGGAATTTACATTAGGATTTGTCTGAGACAGACTTTAATGGTTCAGGACAGTGAACGAACACTGGAACTGTAGAGATCGACAGCTTATGTTTTGGATGTTGAGCCAGGGATGACAAGTCAAACCGAAAGAATCATAGTCAGCAACATTATCAAGTCGTTGGAAGATAAATGAAAGGCAATCGTCTGGAAGATGGATAATGGAGGTCTCAACATCATCAAACTTAGACTCTTATCTTTAATACATAACAAAAACCTTAAATATGTTTGTCAAGATCATCCTAAACGAAGATTGATGAGAATGTTCACTTCAATTCAAACTAGATGATATTTATGATAGTATTTTAGATTTCGTTTGTAGTTAGGATAGTATTTTATATTTTGTTTTCTCTTTTCCTTCCCTCCCTTCTCAACAAGACTTTGTATAGCTGATCTAGAATCATAGATTTAAATTGAACTGTTTTAATCGGGTCGTAATCCGGTTTTTGTTGGTTTTTAAGTGGTTAAGCTTATTTCGGTAAACAGTAACCCGAATTAAATCATGGTCTGGGTGGTTATTAGTTTCAAACTTTTATTTTGTGGGTAAATATGTTTTGAACTTTCCGATTGGGGAGAAATACGTTTTTAACTTTCAAAGTAGGGGGAAGTAAAACGAGGGTGAAACTTCGTGTAGATATGTTACTATGTGATCTTTTTTTATTTGGATTCCTTTTTCTTTGGTTGATGTTTTATTTAATTTGATGTAAATGAACCATAACTATGTAAACTTATTCTTCTCGTGTGCAATTAGACATTATTTTGTATAATTAGGAAGTTCATATCCACTAGACCCTAATCAAATTACATTTATTATAATTAGGATTGGCAACTACATTCTCACACTCAGTGACCATCAGTGACCATTAATAATGCTCATCTACGTATATCTCCAGCCTCCTTTACGCTCAGGTGAAATGGATAGATATAGGCCTGAATTAAATATAGCCAAGCGAAATTTGCACCCTTTAAAGGTAGTCCTTAGTAGTTAACTTCGTATTGCTTCTTTATCCGGCGGCTTAAAAATCTGTCGGCTGAGATTTTCAAAGAGGATCCTTAAAGTACAAATAGTGGACGACTTCTGTGTCCAGATAATTGTTATAATAATGTAACAATAATACCAATTATGACGAATAATGTAATTCTATATATCAATACGTGTCCGATTGATCTGTGTAAAGAAGTTGATAAGAAATATTTAATAGACTAGTGAGGTTAAAGTTTTAAATTTATTTACAAATTAATCCAACAACCCACCATATGGGAATCGACGCAACGTAATGACGTATACACATATATACTTTGATCATACTTATCTCCTTACCACTTTAGTTGTAGGATTGGATCAAGTAAATTGCAAGAAATGAATTTTTTTTTCAGTAAATATGCTAGAGTGGTTACTGAGAAAGGGAAAAATAAAACTAAGGAGAAAAATTAGAATAACATATATAAATTGAGTATGGACTAGACTAAAATATATTTATTGGGAAAAAAAAAACGTGTTTTTTTTCCATTATACCCTTATTTGCTTTTGTTAGAAAAAACGTTATTACGAAACTGTCATTACTAAATTATTTCCACGTAAACAAAAGTTTGACTTATTTACAAAAATGTCACCCCTTTTTTCAGAATAAGTATGCAGACCTTTGTTACAGACTTAATAAATCGACAAGTCTGCGCAGACTTGTCATGCAAACTTAATAAATCTGCGCAGATCTGCAAACTTAATATGCAGATTTATTTCTCAATGTGGCAGACTTATTAAGTCTGCAAAGATCTGCAGACTTAATATGCAGATTTATTTTTCAATGTTGCAAACTTATTAAGTCTGCGCACATCTGCAGACTTATTATGCGTGTTGCAGAGTTTTCGACGCAGACTTAATGTGCTTTGTTGCAGACTTATTTTGATTGCAGACTTATTACGCATATTTATTCCCTTTGTCGCAGACTTAAGTTCATTTGCAGACTTATTATGCAAACTTATAAAAAATCTGCAGCTGTTTGTTGCAGACTTAAATGCTTTGTTGCAGACTTTTGGAAAATCTGCGACAAAAAGACTAAGTCTACGACACCTAAAAGGTCTTACTGAAATAACATCGCTTGTCGCAGATTTATTTACAATGTCGCAGATTTGATGCTCAACGTCGCATACTTATTTGTAAATTGCTTACGTGGCATTAAAAACTGCATATTTATTAGACTGTGTTGCAGACTTGTTTTCTGACTAGAATAACACTTTGTTTGTCGCAGACTTGTTATGCAGACTTATTGAATGTGTTGCAGACGTAACGAATTTGTTTGTCCTAGCCTTTCGTTACAGACTTATTGAATGTATTGCAGACTTATTTCGAACTTCGAGGAGTAAGTTGATTTTCCTAATAAGGCCAGTAAAAAGTATTAAATTAACAAAATATGCCACTGCACCATTAGGGTTATGTGCGGCCACCGTCAACCTTTTCTGCAACCCAAAACATTTCTTCATCGCCGCCGTTCTCCATCGTCGTCGCCGATCCCGTTCTCCGTGGCGTTCATGTTGCAAATTATATTGTTGTTTTTCATTTGTCATTTGTCGCAGACTTATTTGTTTTGTTGCATTTTTGTTTTCCTTTGTCGCAGACTTATTATGTGTGTTGCAGTTTTGTTTTCCTTTGTCGTACACTTATATGTTTTTTTTCTCTTTGTCATTTGTCGCAGACTTATTTGTTTGTCGCAGACTTATTTGTTCACCGCTACTTAACCATTTCAGAGCTTGTCTTTTTATCTATCCCCGGCGCAGCAAGACCTTCTATTTCTATTTACAGGGATTGTTTTTTTTTCATCGAGCTGTGTGAATTTATAGATGGGATTTGATCAAATTTATCAAATTAGGGGAATTAGAGTCATGTCTTGGATAGGTATTTAGGTTGATCAAAAATGCACTTGGAACTAACGAAAATGTGATTTTATTTCAATGTTTAAAAGTGTAACTTAATGAAAACCGAAGCAGAAATTAAAACCGAGCTTAGAGGACGACTCGGGCTAGAGTTTTAAACATTTAAAAACAAGTCTGCAACAAATGAAACAAGTTTGCAACAAATGAAACAAGTCTGCGAAAAATGAAACATGTCTGCAACAAATAAAACAAGTCTGCAACAAATGAAACAAGTCTGCGATAAAAAAATCTGCAACAATAACAACAAAGTCTGCAACAAATGAAACAAGTCTGCGACAAATGAAACAAGTCTGTGACAAATGAAACAAGTCCGCGACAAATGAAACAAGTCTGCAACAAGTCTGCAACAAGTCTGCGACAAATGAAACAAGTCTGCAACAATAACAACAAAGGAAACAAGTCAGCAACAAAGGAAATAAGTCTGCGACATACACAATAAGTCTGCGACTTATTTGTTTGTCACAGGTTTATTTGCTTGTCGCAGACTTATTTGTCTCGTGACATGTTCATGTTCGTCTGCAGAAACCAAATCTGGGTTTTACAAGATGAATCTGCTCAGAAAATCAAATGCTAAAAACCTTTGGTTAAAGTCACGGTTCAACATCCAAGCGAGAACACAACCTAGATCGAAAGGTTAAAGGCTTGCGGTTACATCTCTTGGTGGAATCAATCCACGCGGAGGCTAGGGTTCGGCGCGGCAGCGGGTTCTTGCGGCTAGGGCGGTGCTGCGGCGGCTACAGGTCAAGGGCGGAGTTAGGTTAGGGTTTGCCCAGATCGAAACCTAGACAGAGGCTGAACCTAGGGTTTAGGGTTCGCGTGTTTACCTCTCTCGGTGGCTCGGCAGATGACGGCGGCGTTTCTTGGAGTCTCGACAGATGAAACATGTCTGCAACAAATAAAACAAGTTTGCAACAAATGAAACAAGTCTGCGATAAACAAATCTGCAACAATAACAACAAAGTCTGCAACAATAACAACAAAGTTTGCAACAAATGAAACAAGTATGCGGCAAATGAAACAAGTCTGCGACAAATGACTCAAGTCTGCGACAAATGAAACAAATCTGCAACAATAACAACAAAGGAAACAAGTCAGCAACAAAGGAAACAAGTCAGCAACAAAGGAAATAAGTCTGCGACATACACAATAATTCTGCGACTTATTTGTTTGTCGCAGACTTATTTGTTTGTCGCAGATTTATTTGCTTATCGCGCAAAATGACGAATTAATTTATTTGCTTATCGCGCAAAATGACGAATTAATTAAATGCAATTAATGACGAATCAAGCAAAATAAATGAGGACGTTAAACACGAACTTGGAGTATAAAAGCCAGAGTAAAGGCAAGGAGTCAGAGTATGCAACTTTCTTCCCACTCCACAAGGACTACACTCTTACACTTATAATTTATTTGTTCTTGTTCTTGTTCTTGTGTAACGCTTCTGAGACAAAATACTAAACTCATTTGCTCCATATTCTTCGTCTAAATCTACTTTCAACCTATTCTTTTCTTACTCGGTCATCAAGTTCTTGGTTATTGCTAAAAAACCATTCAATTTTTCTGTTATTTAAGATAAACTGAAATTCTTAGATTATTCACTACGTATTTATAAATTTTGACTGTTATAATTCCAGCTACCACAGTGTTTGCAAAAAAAGATAGCATAATACAAAGAAAGATATATAAACTATATACATTTTTGTGATAAATTAGATGTAGATATGAAAAAAAACATGCAATAAAAATTATATTTTCTGTAATAATGAAATGAAAAGGATAAACTCTTCTAGAATGTTAAAACTTGTTCGCTTTAGCAAAGAAATATCTTATTATTTAGTTTATTTAATTGCTACTAAAAGTTTTGTCCTTATCTGCAAATAATGCATTTACTCTAGTCTCTAGATTTTGTCGAGATAAACTAAATCCCCCTTCGCTTTTAATTAAAAAACACTTCTTTTTACTGCACTACGAATTATTTATTTGACTTTTTCTCATTCCGTCCTCGTTTTCTTTAAATAGCGAGCATGCAGGCTAACATTTTATTCATCACTTCTTTCTCCATAAAACAAAAGAGTATTATTGAAGAAAATGGCTTCCAAGACTTTGCTTCTTTTGGGTCTCTTTGCAGTTCTTCTCGTCGTCTCAGAAATGGCCGCGGCGTCTGCAGGGCCACCAGGTACGTAAAATTATTTTATAAAAAACAAAAAATGTTCGTGAAGCTAATCAAACCCGAACTAACGTACCATTTGATAATTTTTTCCAACTATTTCGTCCGTTTAATAAGTCCGGAAAGTTGGTTTGAACGATGGTCAATTATTTGGAATTACTAAGTCAAAAAACACACTTGAGTATGATGTTGATGTCCCAGTAAGAAAAGACACTTACGTTTACGTATTGTGTTGAGTCCTTGTTATGCGTATTAGATCCTCCCAAACTATTTAGATGTTTGATGCCAATTTCATATAGAACGTATATTTAATGTGGAAACTCATTTATTGTATAAAACTAGAGGTCCGAATAATATACATATTTTAAAAAGTTTGTAAGAGAAAATAAATTTTGAAATGGGAGAGGTATGCACATTGCTAACAATATCTTTGAAATAATGTGTTTTTTTTTTGGGGACAGGCACTGTGAAGTCAGAGAGTGAGGAGATTGAAGTTCCTTTTTGGATTGAGAACATCGGTGGCCACGGACGAGGAGGACACTACATAGGAGGAGGAGAAGGCCGTGGAGGACACGGAAAAGAAGTTGTTCAGAGTAATCCTGGATTTGGTCACTAGAACTACATAATTTCTTCTGAATTTATATACATATGCATATTTAAAAAACTTAATCAATTTTTAAAATGGGCAGAGGAATGCACATTTGCACGTGCTAAACAATATTTCTGAAATAATGTTGTTTTTATGTTTTTGGGACAGGCACAGTGAAGTCAGAGAGTGAGGAAACTGTGAAACCTGATGGATATGGAGGAGGCCACGGAGGAGGAGGACACTACGGAGGAGGAGGCCACGGAGGAGGAGGACACTACGGAGGAGGAGGCCACGGGGGACACGGAGCAGAAGCTGTCCAGAGTAATCATGGACTTGGTCACTAAAACTACATAATTCTTAACATTAAAACCAAAAAAAAAAAAAACTACATAATTTATTTCGAATTTATATACATATACAAATTTTTAAAAGTGTTCAATTTTTAAAATGGGCAGAGGATGCACACTTGCACATGCTAAACAATATTTTTGAACTAATGTTGTTTTTTTTATTGTTTTTGGGACAGGTACGGTGAAGTCAGAGAGTGAGGAAACTATGAAACCTAATGGATATGGTGGTGGCCATGGAGGTTACAACGGAGGAGGAGGACACTACGGAGGAGGAGGAGGAGGACACTACGGAGGAGGAGGAGGACACTACGGAGGAGGAGGAGGAGGACACTACGGAGGAGGAGGAGGAGGACACTACGGAGGAGGAGGAGGAGGACACTACGGAGGAGGAGGCCACGGTGGCCGCGGGGGACACGGAGCAGAAGCTGTTCAGACTCAGCCTGGACACTAAATGTATATAATATATTTTAAGTCTCAAATGCACGTACGGTTGTGTACGACTCTAAGTAAACCTTGGTGCGTTTGTAACGAAGTGACTCAAGTTTAAGAAAAGAAACTGAAAATAAAGTTTAATAATGTAATGTTTCTGTGTTCGGAGGACTGCTCGCAAAAAATCAGGGAGCTCAGCAAAAATCAGTTAGGCAACTTGCAGAAACGAGCTAAAAAGGCATACGATGATCTGTGTATTTGTCAAGAGAGAACTATGTCTAATCCGACGCAACAAAATATGGAGGAGGAAGATCGATGTTACAGAATATGGTTTTTACTAGCAGACCTCGAGGAGCGGTTCTTAAAACAAAAATCAAAGTTGCATTGGCTGGAAGTGGGAGATGGAAACAACCGCTATTTTCATCAGGCTGCTAAGGCAAGACAAGTGAGGAATGCAATTCGTGAGATTCAAAAATCTGACAGGATACTTTTGAATACTCAAGACGAAATAAAAAAAGAGGCTGAAAGTTATTTTAAGATCTTGTTATCGACCCAACCTGAGGATTATATTGGCGTTAATGAAGAGTTACAAGATCTTTTGGGTTTTCGTTGTGATGAGGTCGATGGAGAAATGCTGGGTAGAATGATCACGAAAAATGAAGTGAAAAATACCCTTGTTTGCAATGGGTAATGACAGATCGCCAGGTCTTGATGGATACACATTTGAGTTCTTCAAATCGTCATGGCAGGTAGTGGGAAAGGACTTCCTTGTCGCCATTCGTTCCTTTTTTGACAAAGGCTTTTTATTCAAAGGCATAAACACTACTATTCTTGCTCTTATACCAAAGAAAGAAGAGGCAATGATGATGAAGGACTGCATGCTGCAATGTACTATACAAGGTAATTTCCAAGATTCTTGCAAACAGAATGAAATATCTGCTTTTGAAATTCATTTCTCCAAACCAATCAGCATTCATTAAGGATCGTCTAATGATGGAGAATTTTCTTCTTGCGTCGGAACTGGTGAAGAACTATCACAAGGAATTTGTCTCCGCTAGATGTGCGTTGAAGATCGATATAGCTAAGGCTTTTGACTCAGTTCAATGGCCCTTCCTTCTATCAATTTTGCAGGCTATGAATATTCCGGGAAAATTCATTCATTGGATAAATCTCTGTGTCACAACAGCCTCTTTCTCGGTTCAAGTTAATGGCAAACTTGCTGGTCTTTTCAGAAGCTCAAGGGGGCTAAGACAAGGTTGTGCCTTATCTCCATATCTCTTTGTGATTTGCATGAATGTTCTATCAAAAATGCTAGATAAAGCAGCCGTGGAAAGGAAGCTTGGATATCACCCGTATTGCCAAAATGCGAAACTCACCCATCTCTGTTTTGCTGATGACCTGATGATTTTTCAGATGGTAAGAAGCGGTCGATAGAGGGAATTCTAGCGGTGCTAAAAAATTTCAAGGAGATATCTGGTTTGGGTATAAGTATGGAAAAATCCACGCTTTACATGGCGGGTGTTCCGGAGGCTACTCATGACGAAATTGTTTCCGAGTTTCGTTTTGATACAAGTTCTCTACCCGTCCGATATTTGGGACTTCCGCTTCTGACCAAGAGGATGTCAGTTAATGACTACACGCCATTATTGGAGAAAATCAAATCTCGTATTAGTTGCTGGACTGCGAGATTCTTATCGTTTGCAGGAAGGCTCCAATTAATATCTTCGGTAATCCATAGTCTGACGAATTTCTGGATGTCTGCCTTTCGATTACCGAAGACTTGTATTGAAGAAATAGATAAGCTATGTGCAACTTTTCTTTGGTCGTGGCCAGACTTGAATCCTCGGAAGGCCAAAGTTGCTTGGCGAGATGTCTGCAAACCAAAGGAGGAAGGTGGTTTGGGTTTGAGATGCCTCACGGTTGTCAACAACGTAACCTGTTTGAAATTAATACGGCGCATCCTATCTGCTTCGTCTTCTTTGTGGGTCGATTGGATTCACATGTATTTAATCCGTAAGGGTTCACTATGGTCGGTAAAAGAAAGCTCCACTCTAGGATCTTGGATGTGGAAAAAGATTCTGAGATATCGAGATCTGGCAGCCTACCTAACGTAAGTGGATGTGCATAATGGATACTCTACGTCATTCTGGTATGATAATTGGTCAACGATGGGAAGGCTTATTGACCATACGGGCATAAGAGGATGTATCGACTTGGGAATAAACATCCAATCAACCGTGCAACAAGTACTCATAACCCATAGAAGACGTCGACATAGATTTGATGTCTTTAATGCGATTGAAATTGTAATCTATGCTCAACAACAGCGTACATCGGAGGTAGATGATACGATCCTTTGGCGACAAAAAGGAGACAATTTCAAAGCCAGGTTCAGTTCTAAACATACTTGGAATCAAATTCGTACAACACATTCGGTTTCTGATTGGTTTAAGGGTGTATGGTTTCCTCATGCTACGCCAAAATTCGCTTTCATTAGCTGGCTTGTTGTGCATAATCGTCTCTCTACCGGGGACAGAATGCTCACGTGGAACATTGGAGCATCATGCACTTGTGTCTTGTGTAACGATATGGAATCGACAAATCACTTATTCTTCAGGTGCAAGTTCTCGGAGGAGATTTGGGGAGGACTCACGCGAAAACTACTTGGATCAAAAAACTCATCGGATTGGCTAGCTCTCATTGAACTACTCACGGACTATGCGAGTCATCCAATCAAACTCTTTCTTTTCAGATATGCATTCCAAGCAACAATTCATTCCCTATGGAGAGAGAGAAATGGAAGGCTTCATGGCGAGAACCACTCCCTGGCAAAAAACCTATTGATGTACCTCGACAAACAAATTCGAAATCGACTAACTTCAATCCGAAGATTAGGCGACGCAAGATACGAAGACGGAATGCAAATGTGGTTTGAATCTAGATAATTCGTTTCAACTTTCTCTTGCTTCATTAGTTTCATCTTTTTTCAATAACACCCTTCTGAAACTCTAAGAAAAGTAACACTCGTTGTAAAAACTGTTTTTTTTTTGTTGAATTAATTTTACATTCGATTCAAAAAAAAAAAAAAAATNCCGGCTTTAGTTTAGATGTTACTACATTAGAACCCGAATGTGGGTTTATAATATAATATTTTATAATCCATAAAAAAAAAACTAAAACGAAAAAATGAAAAACAAAATTAAATCATCCATGAAAATAAATAATATAAACATTTATAAACAAATTTTTCCGATGAAATAAATATATAGCTTGAATGAAGAATTTGGTGGAGCAGATGCAATAAATAGCTTTGGAAACGATTATTTGACTTTTGATTTTTTGGTATGTAATTGACATACTATTATATGGAAGTGAAAAATTAGAATTTTTTTTCTTTTTTGATTTGTAATCAATTGTTTATTTTCTTCGATTTAAATGGGAAAACCCAAGAATTGTGTTTTCCCTTTTTTATTAACTTTGCCTTTTAGAATAAATTTCAATTTTTTATTTTTTATTTTTGTTTAGTTACTTTACCTTTTAAGATTATGAATAGGTTATAATTATAATTTTAGGTCTAATTTGACTTTTCTTCAAAGTAAAGCTATTTTTTTAATATTTCCTTTTTTAAAGTTTAAACATTTTTAATATTATTTAATTCGTTTTTAATTCTTCATTAAATTGATACATGTCACGATCAAAAATAACGATGACACATGTCACGATCTAGTAAGTTATAATTATCGTACGTGTCACGTTCACATTGAACGATTCTGCTTTATATAATAAAATCCTTTTTTGGTTTGTGTAACAGCGCGATTTCATTATTCCTACCAAAAAAAAAGAAGAACATTTAAACTAAGTATACAAAACACTTGCAAAGTTCACTACGAGAATTTTTGTTTTCTTAATAGTAAAGACTACAAGAAACCTAGAGAGACTCTATCTAGGTTATTCATACACAACACTTGCAAAGTTCACTAAATATACAAACGTACCATAAAGAAAGAGTTCACAGTTGTTGAAGAGTAGTCCTTTAGGTATAGGCAAGGGATCGGCTTCGCACAAGCGTTTTCTAATCTGGTTTGAATTGAAGTGAATTGAAGTGAATTGAAGTGAATATTATTAGACTTAAGAGAATGAGATCTTATAAAGGTAAAACATAAGTGATACATGGGTACATAATATATAGAAGGGAGAGAGAGAGAGAGAGGAGCGTGCAACAGTGAAGAAGTCAAAGAGTAAGTGGAGAGGAGCGTGAGGGAGACAAGACAAGTAGTGGGTACAATAGTATGGGTAATACTTCAATACTATAATACTCTAATAAGGATTGCTTCTATTTCGTAGAATCCGTTTGAATTCGGGATTTGAAGTTTGAATTAAAGGTTCAGGAGAAGTTCAGGAGCAGAGACTAACGACTCTTAGATTAGGACAAAAGCTGGCAATTGTGGAGATCCCAATATCAGAAACCCATAGCAACAATCTATATAGAGACTATGCAGTCTTGCACCTGGATACCTGAGAGAGGCCAGACTCGGATCATTCATGTCAGCAACGTGCAACCAGAAAGGGAAAGATGCCCCAACCACTGAAACCGAGTGAGAAGCCTATGGAGATGATGGGAATTTACATCAGAGACAAACTTGAAGGATTCATGACAGTGAATGAACACTGGAACTGTAGAGATCGACGGCTTATGTTTTGGATGTTGAGCCAGCGCTGACAAGTCAAACCGAACGAATCATGGTCAGCAACATTATCAAGTCGTTGGAAGATAAATGAAAGGCAATCGTCTGGAAGATGGATAATGGAGGTCTCAACATCATCAAACTCGGACACATCCTCCATCTCTCACCTCAATTCTTGTATAAATGGACAACAAACCTTTATCTTTAAATACATAACAGAAACCTTAAATCTGTTTGTCAAGAACCCTAAACGAAGATTGGCTGACTCAACTGATGATTTTATCTGAAATCAAATCAGATAGCTCTGCCCTCGCCGCCATCACCGGATTCACACGCGACAGCGCCGACCGAATCCAACGCCACACCAATCAAGCCAACGTCGTACGAAAATCAGATCTTCTATTTGATATTGGGCTTGAGCAAGCTTTTGGCCCATCTGACATTAAGCCCATCTCCTGGCCCAAAGTAATTGAAAATTGAAGCCCAATTGCTGCTCCATCTCTCGACGACAACGAGACCTGCAGCTTCCGGCAAATCGCTGCTTCTCCGACCAACGAGACCTGCAGCTTCCGGCAAATCACTGCTTTTCCGACCAGAGCCACCTCCACCCCTGGCTCCGACGACCATGAAGAACTTCCGAGACCTTCTCCTCCTTCTCGCTTCGGCAACCATAGCGAGAAGAACACACGCAGCTTCCATAAGCTATCATTGCAACCTCGTTAGCTCGTCTTCCACAATCGCAGCAGCTCGAGTCGAAGCTTTCGCCGCCGATTTACATCAATCCGATCAACGCGTCTTCAATTGGGATCGATTCCGACAATATCAACTCGCCACCACGGACCTGGAACGCCACCGTCTCTCTTCGAATCACCGATGAGAGCTGCTTCGGCGATTCACGCCCTCGATTCCTTCGACTCTAGCAATTTCTTCCGAATCGGAGACCTCGAGAAGATCGTGTTCATCTCGGGAGATACGTATCTCGAAGAAATATAGCAAGGAAGAGCTCAAGCGTAAGATAATTTCATCTGAAAAGATGAAGTGTGCAATGAAGAATCTCGGTGAAGAAATGACGAAGGAGAGATAGAGACAAGCACGCATATTTGTCTAGAAACAATAAAAAAAAAAAGAGGGAAAGAAGCAAATTAATTGGTTTAGTCAAAAACCAATTTCTGGGCCAAGTTCAAAGGTTTTGGTCCGCTTACCGAACTAAGCCAGATATTTCGAAACAACAACGCAACGTTGATACACCCGCCAAAGCTCGGGATTAAAAGAAAAATAGAAGAACGTTCATTGATCTCGTTCCAGCTCGTCAACCGAGCTATGCAAAACTCAGGTATCACCTATCAAAATTTTTTTAATTAATTATTCAAAGATATTTTCTTTCAGATTATGTCATAGGGTCTCTCCCTCTAAAAACCAAACTACGGTCAACAAAGAAAAAAGGAGACATCCGCCTACCTCCCAATCAAACATATCGCCTACCGTGTAGTTAGGCAGCTCGTCAACCTCGCAGTGAGCTCACAGTCGCAGCTCGTCGGCCTCGTAGTTAGGTAGCTCGCAGTCCCAGCTATCGCAGTTCGCCGACTCGCAGCTCATCGACCTCGCAGTCACAGCTAGTCGACCTCACAGCTTGCCGATCTCGCGGTCGCAGTTCTCCGACCTCGCAGTGTGGCAACTCGCCGACCTTACAATTGGGCAGCTCGCAATCACTGCTTGCCGACTTTGCAATCTCGCACGAAATTGAGCTTAAACTTCGCTCATAGGATAAGCCGAGTCTGATCTCGCACCTAACTAACAAACGCCGAGCTCAGCCTCGAGCTCAATCTATCATTTAGTCATTTTTGCAGGAACGACGCCGAGTCAAACCTCAAAGTCAACCACCGACGCCAAAATCATTTACATCACTCAAAATACATAAGCTTGAACAATCAAGACTAGATACCGATTTCAATTCCAACCGGGCTAAATAATTCTCCATGAAATTCGCCGAACTCAAAGACTCATTCGCCGAACTGGGGGGGGGGGGACTTATTGTTGGAGGTGAGTTTAGCACTCCCCGGTTTGAATTAAAATCAGCCCAACTACCAGTCTCAAGCCCATCAAAGCCGACCTACGAAATAAAAGGAAGATTTGCTTTTATTTGATAAAGGAAAATCCCAAGAAAAGAGGAAGTTATCCTTATCGACTTCAAGAAAAAAGGATAATCGCCAATACCAATTCAAGAAGGAAAAAGAATATCAATAGACTTCAAGGCTTATAAATAAGGAGGCCATCGCCTCATTCTTATTCATTCTCAACTTTCTCTGTAACTAGAACTACGAATGGCTTGATCCCTTTCGAGGGTACGTAGGTAATCCATCTCGGGTCCAGCTATGATTCCAATAAAAATAATTCTCCTAAACCCTAACTGATTTCACCGATCTATGATATGTGTGAAATCTGGTTCTCACAGTCAACGTTAACTAAAAAATGGAGAAGTTAACATTGACTTTTTATGAGTCCAATTTTGCGAAGTCAACGTAAAATTGAGGAATTAATTTGCCAACTTACAAGTTGGAGGATAAAATCTGCAAAATTGCAAAACTTGAGGAATTAAATGATCTTAAATTAAAAAAAAATACACATAGTTGTTAAAGTTTACTTCCAATCTATTTTAAAAACAATTGATAAAAAAGAAAAAGAAAATTTTTTACATGACCCAAAAAAGGATAAGTAGAGTTGTAGAAAGTAATTTAACAAACATATATATATATATATATATTTTTGTAGCTCTTAGATGGTTAATTATCTGACACAAACCAATTTTTTTAATTGGAAAATAATACTTTAAAGAAAAACATGAATTTTAAATTTTGTGGTCTAAAAACTATTAATCTAAAATAAAAAAATGTGGCCTATAAATTGTTTTTAAAACTTAGTGGTCCTAGGCGATGGCCTATCCCATCTTCCCTACGGATCGGGCCTGACTATATACATTTATAAACGTATGGTGGCAAGATCCAATAAATTTAGGCTTTCACGCATGAACAATGAAGAATCAACTAAGATTACTTTATTAATGACGTAATATACAAAAAAACTTTACGTAAATATAAAAAGTTATCAGTTAAATTCTTATATAGATATATATATAGTTGTTTTGATTTTTATCAAATTAAATAGTTTTAAATGTTACAAGACAATTTTGAAAATTATTATGAATAAATCGTAATAATTTATGTGTATATTATTAAAATGAAGACTAATTTTTATTAAAAAGCATACTATATTTTGGAAATGATAATTTAATTCCTCAAGTTTTGCAGTTTTGCAGATTAATTCTCCAACTTTTAAGTTGGCAAATTAATTCCTCAAATTTATGTTGACTTCGCAAAATTGGATTCATAAAAAGTCAACGTTAACGTCTCCGTTTTTTAGTTAACATTGACTTTTCTTATACCTAAATTTATAAAGTCAACGTTAACTTAAGGATTTAAATTGCGCACTCAATAGTTAGGGAATAAATCAGGCAGTTGCAAATACTTAATTATTTTCATGAGATGCCTCTAAGCCTTTATGTTTGCAAGACACTAGTATCCTTAAACTCTTTCAGCTGACTTTGTAAAGTCATATGTTTTCCGAAGACTTCGAAAACCGTATTTCTGACGATTTTCCAATGAATATCGTGGTCAGAAATTCATGTGTTTTTTTGTAGTGTTGGTTGACGCCGAGTTTTTTTCCTTACCTTGTTTGAATAGTATGCATTTAGATTATATTTGGTATCCCAATGATAACACTTTTGAGAGACTTGTCTCTTGTTTCTTGTCCTAGAAGACTTAAAGATTGACGTAATATGGAATTATGCAAAAGTCTATCGGGTGTAATTTCGATCATTGAAGATGCTCCATTAACTAAAAAGTTATGTTCTCCGGTTCGAGTTTGTTCCGGGAATTGTAATTGCTGCTCCTCTACTATGTCGTTTGAGAATCAATGATAGCATATCAGAAAGCTTTATAGTAAACAATATAGAGTCCAAATGCCATGTTAGATATTTCTCTCGACTTAAGCTTTCTCGGATACCTGAAAATGCTACTGTTGCTGCACCTAGTGATGACCGAGGCTGGAATCCACGATCTGATGCAACTTTTGAGCTTCAAGTCTATCTAACCACGGTACATCTCCCAAGTTCCTCATTGATTGATGATGAAGTTAATTGGGTTGTTGAGGGTGTTAAATGCAGAGGTTACTCATCTCGGAGGACTTGGAGTGTCCTTAGGCCGAGAAGTGATGAGAAATTATGGCACAACTGGGTCTGGTTTAAAGGAGCCACCCGATAAATGCTTTAACATGCGGATATCTCAGCTAGTAGGCTCCCGACAAGAGTCCGTCTTGCTTCTTGGGGTATGTCAATTCCTACTACATGCTGTTTGTGCTCGTTAGCTGATTAATCCAGAGAGCATCTTCTACTCAGATGTGATTACAGTGCAGAGATTTGGTTCCTGGTACTAAACAGGTTGAGGCCTCCTTGCGGGATCTTCCACTCATGGCCAGACCTCACGACTTGTATGTCCACCCTTTCAGACACCGCTTCAGACACCGCTCCTACCTTACTAAGGAAGCTAGCGGCACACGCCACTATCTACCATATTTGGAAGAAAAGGAACAACGTCATTCACAACCTTCAAAGCATTCCTCCTTCGATCATCTTCAAAGACATCGATAGGGAGATTCGTAACTCTATATCTGCAAGAAGACGGAGACGACATTTTGGCAACTTAATGCTTCTTTGGATTCGTTGATTGTAATCTCAAACCTTCTTAGGTTAAAATTTGCTACCTTTTTACTTCTTTTTGCCAAGATACCAATGTAAAGGGGAAACTCTTGTATTACCCAACATTTCATTAATATGAATATTTACAGTTTAGCAAAAAAAAGCTCTAAGGATTTTGACGAAGCAAGCATCTCGAGAGGAGAAGTCACATCCGTAATTTTCTAGCTCGGATTTCGGATGAGGATATATGCGCTCACATTCAAGGACTATATGGGATTGGTGGAGGTGAATTCAACAAAGACGAGAGCTTGGTTCTGCCTTGGAAAACTCAAAAACATGGTAAACTTTCGTGCCCCTAAGACTCTATCTCAATAAAGACGTTTCCCCATTTCAAAAAAAAAAATCGAAAATAATAGAAAGGAAAGGGAAACAAGAGCCTAAAAAGAGTCTAGGTTGGTCGAAATACTTATGAGGCATCCATGGTTCGTTTATGAGAAGCATGTCATTCCGAGCCCACAGAAAATTCTAAGTCTAGGGGAATGACAGAAAACTTCTGTTTTTGGAGAAATGAAGAAGTGCAACATTTTTACGCAAGAATAAGTGATTGGAAGTTGTGGTTCTCAATAGGTCCTTCCTCTCTTGCTGTTTTGCATAATATATCGCACCCTCTGGTGAAATTATGGTAACCCGAAACACTTTTAACCTCACCTCTCGACATCATTCGATTGAGAGAGTCAATCAAATCATTCCCCTTTCATCTCGACATCATCCCCCACTTCCGCAACAAAGCTTGTAATCTCTTGATTATCATCGTGAACATAAGTTAGGTGGATTCCATCTTATATCATCTAGTATCAAAGCTTTAAAAGCTCCTATCCCCAAGGTGAATTCGTTCCCTTACCTATCTTTTGATTTTTGTTTCTGTTTGTTTTGTTCCATGTCATAAAAATCGAAAATCCATAAAAATTGTTTTGTTTCAATTATGTTCTTCGTTATTTTTGTTATTTGATTTCTCATAAAACTAAAACCAAAATAAAAATTGTCTTACTTGAGTTTTTTAGTTTTGTTTCGTAAAAGAAAAATCCATACAAATTTATTCTTGTCGATTTCCTTTTTATTTTGCTGCTTTTTCACTCTTTCGATTTAAAATCAGAAAACCAAATAAAATCTCTTGTTTTTAAATTTTGTTGTCTAATTTTATTTTATAAACCAGAAAATAAAAATAAGAATTTGTAATTAATTATTAGATAGGTTGGAATTAGATAGGATTGGAATTAGATAGGATTGTAATTAGATAGAGTTGGAATTATTGGATTATATTTTTGATATTCGTTAATCTTGTTATTAATTAATTTTATATAATTTTTTTTAGATATATATGGGGTCACGTAAATCTCATTATCGCATGTTTATGGGTCACGAGTCGGGACCGAGTGCTAATTCGGAGGTCCCGTCATCTTCTGCCACACCGACCACGGTTCCGGATTATGCGTCCGCACCAGCGCCGCCGCCACCTCCACATGCACCAGCACCAGCACCTCGACCCCCATTGATATATGCGGAATACATGGTCGAAGATTTTTTTGCATTCGGCGGGTCATGATGGTTTACCCCGGTTAGATCCGAAACGGCCGCCAAACACTTTTTGGTATGTAACTTCAAATTTTTATTTTTTTTTGTAATTAACATTTTTTTTTACTAATAAATATAGTTTTATTTCTCAAGTTTAAGGAATATTCTAAAGTCGGACGGAGTGTGTCTGAGACCATTAAAGGCTATTTCGAGGAGCCTCACCACAATTGGTATGCAGTTCCAGACGACGTTATCGAGACATGGTTCAAATGTTTCGCGATAATTTTTTTTTTTTTAGAATTAATTATTTTTATTTAACTAATTATAACTATTTTAAATCATTTCTAATTTTATTGGAATTTTATTTTTATAGCAAAAATGGCACTGGGACATTGCGATCAACGAGATGGTGAAGACGCAATTTAAAAAGAAGGCAAAATTGCGGCTCAACAATCCCGTCTCCGATTGGAAGAGAAAGTGGGACACTACAAGAAAACAGGTCGTTTACAACGGACAGAATCGATGTAAAATCAATGTAAAACAGACTTTGGGACGGATTAGCGACGATTGCCAAATCGTCGTAAAATGATCGTCGTTACTCGAGAATCGTCGTAAATCCGTCGTAAAACCCAGGACGAATACAAATCGTCGTAAAATCGTCCTAAATAATCCGTCGTAATGTCGATGTAAAGTTACATCGATTTTACGACGAAAGTTACCTCGTTGGTATTTCGTTGTAAAGACGTCGCAACATTACATCGATTTTACATCGATTTATCAAATTTTAATATTGGTAATCCGTCGTAAAGTCGTCGTAATATAAGGATGTACAATCGTTGGTAAACCGATGTAAAATTAAATCGATGTAAATTCGTC